>PVHX01011342.1:0-64739 GCA_004024805.1 Geosciurus inauris | reverse complement strand
GATGTGTGTGTGGCAAAGATTTGTTCCCAGAATGTCGGCTCTCTGTTCACTTCATTGATTATTTCTTTTGCTGAGAAGAAGCTTTTTAGTTTGAATCCATCCCATTTGTTGATTCTTGATTTTACTTCTTGTGCTATAGGAGTCTTGTTAAGGAAGTATGGTCCTAATCTGACATGACGAAGATTTGGGCCTATTTTTTCTTCTATTAGGCGTTGGGTCTCTGGTCTGATTCCCAGGTCCTTGATCCACTTTGAGTTGAATTTTGTGCATGGTGAGAGATAGGGGTTTAGTTTCATTTTGCTGCATATGGATTTCTAGTTTTCCCAGCATCATTTGTTGAGCAGGCTATCATTTCTCCAGTGTACGTGTTTGGCTCCTTTGTCTTGTACAAGGTAACTGTATGTAAGTGGGTTCATCTCTGTGTCTTCTATTCTATACCATTGGTCTACATGTCTATTTTGGTGTCAGTACCATGCCGTTTTTGTTACTATAGCTTTGTAGTATAATCTGAGGTCAGGTATTGTGATGCCTCCTGCTTCACTCTTCTTGCTAAGGATTGCTTTGGCTATTCTGGGTCTCTTATTCTTCCAAATGAATTTCATGATTGCCTTTTCAATTTCTATAAGGAATGACATTGGAATTTATTTGGGATTGCATTGAATCTGTATAGTGCTTTGGGTAGTATGGCCATTTTGACAATATTGATTCTGCCTATCCAGGAACATGGGAGATTTTTAAATCTTCTAAGGTCTTGTTCAAATTCTTTCCTCAATGTCTTGTACTTTGCATTGTAGAGGCCTTTCACCTCTTTTGTTAAATTGATTGCCAAGTTTTTTTTTTTTTTTTGAGGCTATTGTGAATGGGATAGTTCTCCTAATTTCTCTTTCAGAGGGTTTATCACTGATGTATAGAAATGCAATTGATTTGTGGGTGTTGATTTTATATCCTGCTACTTTGCTGAATTCATTTATTACTTCTAAAAGTTTTCTGGTAGAATTTTTTGGATCCTCTAAGTATAGAATCATGTTGTCTGCAAATAATGATAGTTTGAGTTCTTCTCTTCTGATTCGTATCCCTTTAATTTCTTTCGTCTGTCTAATTGCTCTGGCTAGTGTTTCAAGAACTATGTTGAATAGCAGTGGTGAGAAAGGGCATCCCTGTCTAGTTCCCATTCTCAGAGGGAATGATTCTAATTTTTCTCCATTTAGGATGATGTTGGCCTTGGGTTTAGCATAGATAGCTTTTACAAAGTTGAGGTATGTTCTTACTATCCCAAGTTTTTCTAGTGTTTTGAGCATAAAAGGGTGTTGTATTTTGTCAAATGCCTTTTCTGCATCAATTGATAAAATCATATGATTCTTATCTTTAAATCTATTGATGTGATGTATTACATTAATTGATTTCCATATGTTGAAACAACCTTACATCCCTGGAATGAACATGATATGTTTTTGTATGTGATTTGCCAGAATTTTATTGAGAATTTTTGCATCTATGTTCATCAGGGATATTGGTCTGAAGTTTTCTTTCTTTGATGTGTCTCTGTCTGGTTTTGGAATCAGGGTGATACTTGCCTCATAGAATGAGTTTGGAAGGGCTCCCTCCTTTCCTATTTCATGAAATAGTTTGAGGAGAATTGGTATTAATTCTTCTTTGAAAGCCTTGTAGAACTCAGCTGAGAATCCATCTGGACCTGGGCTTTTCTTGGTTGGCAGGCTATTGATGGCATCTTCTATTTCCTTGCTTGAAATTGATCTGTTTAAGTTGTGTATGTTCTCTTGGTTCAGTTTGGGTAGGTCATATACCTCTAGAAATTTGTTGGTGTCTTCAGGGTTTTCCATTTTACTGGAGTATAAATGTTCAAAATAGTTTCTAATTATTCTCTGTATTCAGTAGTGTCTGTTATGATATTTCTTTTTTCATCTTGAATTTTAGTAATTTGGGTTTTCTCCCTCCTTCTTTTCATTGTTTATTTTTTCAAAGAACCAGCTTTTTGTTTTGTCAATTTTTTGAATTGTTTCTTTTGTTTCAATTTCATTGATTTCAGCCCTGATTTTGATTATTTCCTGTCTTCTACTTCTTTGGGTGTTAATTTGTTCTTCCTTTTCTAAGGCTTTAAGATGAAGAGTCAATTCATTTATTTGTTGACTTTTACTTCTTCTAATGAATGAGTTTAGTGCAATGAACTTTACTCTTAGCACTGCCTTCATGGCATCCCAGAGATTTTGATATGTTGTATCAGAGTTTTCATTTGCCTGTAAGAATTTTTTTATCTCTTCCTTGATGTCTTCTGTTATCCATGCATCATTCAATAGCATATTATTTAGTTTCCAGGTGATGGAGCAGTTTCTGTTTTTTAATCTGTCATTGATTTGTAATTTTATTCCATTGTGGTCAGATAGGATACAGGGAAGAATCTCTATTTTTTTGTATTTACTAATACTGGCTTTGTGACATAACATATGATCAATTTTGGAGAAGGATCCATGTGCAGCTGAGAAAAACGTGTATTTACTTGTTGATGGATGGAACACTCTATATATGTCTGTTAAGTCTAAATTATTGATAGTTTCATTGAGATCTATGGTTTCTTTATTAAGTTTTTGTTTGGAAGATCTATCCAATGGTGAGAGAGCTGTGTTAAAGTCTCCAAGTATTATTGTGTTGTGGTCTATCTGATTCTTGTATTTGAGAAGGATTTGTTTGATATACATAGAAGCTCCATTATTTGGGACATAGATATTTATGATTGTTATGTCTTGTTGATGTATGATTCCCTTAAGAACTATGAAATGACCTTCTTTATCTCTTTTCACCATCTTTGGTTTGAAGTCCATTTTATTTGATATAAGAATGGAAGCTCCTGCTTGTTTGTGGGGTCCATGTGAGTGATATGTTTTTTCCCAGCCTTTCACTTTCAGTCTGTGGATGTCTTTTCCTGTGAGATGAGTCTCTTGCAGACAGCATATTGTTGGGTCTTTTTTTTTAATCCAGTCTGTCAGTCTATGTCTTTTAATTGGTGCATTTAGGCCATTTACATTCAGGGTTATTATTGAGATATGATTTGTAATTCCAGTCATTTTGGTTTGTTTTTGGTTTTTACCTTGAGTTGTTTTCTCTTTTGAATGGTCTTTCCTCTAGCATAGTTCCTCTCTTTGTATATTTTCATTGTTGGTTATCATTTCCTCCTCATGGAATATTTTGCCAAGAATGCTGTGTAGTGCAGGCTTTCTTGCTGTAAGTTCTTTTAACTTTTGTTTATCATGGAAGGTTTTTATTTCATCATCAAATATGAAGCTCACTTTTGCTGGATATAAGATCTTGGTTTGCATCCATTGTCTTTCAGAGCTTGGAATGTGTTATTCCATGATCTCCTGGCTTTTAGGGTCTGGGTTGAAAAATCTGCTGAGATATGAATTGGTCTCCCCTTATATGTAATCTGGTTCCTCTCTCATGTGGCCTTTAAAATTCTATTCTTATTCTGTATGTTGGGCATTTTCATTATAATGTGCCTCAGTGTAGATCTGTTGAAATTTTGTACGTTTTGTGTCCTGGAAGCCTCTTGTATTTGATTTTCCATTTCATTTTTCATATTTGGGAAATTTTCTGATATTATTTCATTGAAGAGATTGTGCATTCCTTTGGCTTGAAATTCTGTGCCTTCTTCTTTCCCAATAATCTTAGATTTGGTCTTTTGATGCTGTCCCATATTTCTTGTATATTCTGTTCATGATTTTTTACTATCTTCACTGTATGGTCAAGTTTATTTTCAAGATTGTATATCTTGTCTTCATTATCCAAGGTTCTGTCTTCCAGGTGATCTAGTCTGCAGGTGATGCTTTCTATTGAGTTTTTTATTTGGTTTATTATTTCTTTCATTTCAAGAATTTCTTGGTTTTTGATAGGTTTTTTTTTTCATGATCTCTAGCTCTTTCTTAAAGTAATCTTTTGCTACTTGTAATTGCTCTCTTATTTCTTTGTTAGAATGATTGATGGTTGCCTTTATTTGTTCTCCTATTTCTTTGTTGGATTGATCAATTTTTGCCTGTAATTGCTTACTTATGTCATTCTTTAGTTCGCTGATCTTTTTAATTATGTACATTCTGAATTTTTTCTCTGACATTTCATCAACTCTGCTGTCAATGGATTCTATTACAGTGGTATTGAGGTTTATCTGGGGCACTTTCTTCCCTTGTTTTTTCACGTTGATTGTGTATCTTCCTTTCTTGAAATACCAATCTGATGTATTGCGGCTTGTATCCTATTATCTTGTATTGACACTCCAGATTACCTGTGTCTCACCTTGGAGCTACTTCTGTTCCCCCAGTGTCCCCAGATGGGCACTACTGCCACAAAATTTGGTGGCGGAGGTAGTGGATGTACCTCTAGAGGACAGTGTGAGTGGCCTTGGCTGGGCTCCTGAGGCAGCCCCTGAGGGCTATTTTGCACCTCTCTCATTCTCCTGCTGGTGAACAGGAACTCTGGAGCAAAACTTGAGGTGGGCCTAGGTCTCACTTAGGCAGTGTCACAAGCTGGAGAGTCTGTGTGCGACCCTTACAGTGAATGTGAACTCCCCTGGGACTGGAGGCTAGCAGGCTCTTGTCTGCCTTCAACTGTGCACCTCTGGCATTCCTTAAGGGCAGTTTTGGGCCTTCTGTCTCGCCTGACTACAGGAACTCTGGAGTGGAACTGAGGCGGGCCCAGAGCACACTTGGATGCGGCCTCTTCATGGTGGGATCTCTGAAGGTGACTCTTACCCTGGGTGTGCTTTCCTCTGTGGCTAGTAGCTATCAGTCTCTGGTCAACCCTTAGTTGGACACCTGTGGAGTTTCCTGAGGGTATATCTGGGCCCACTGTAGCTCCTGCTGGACCCCAGGAACTCTGGAGCGGAACTGGGGTGGACCCAGGCCAGCTTTGGTCAGGGCTGCCTCACACTGGTGTCTCTGGAGTGACTCTTGCCCTGAATTTGGGCTCCCCAGTGGCTAGAGTTAGCAATCCCTGGTGTCCCTTTGGCTGGACAACTATGGAGGTTCCTGAGGGCAGATCAGGGCCCTCTGTGGCTCCTGCCAGTCCACAGGAACACTGGAGCAGAACTGGGGTGGGCCCAGGCTGCCCTTGGGTGGGGCTGCCTCACACTAGGGTCTCTGCGGGGACTCTTACCCTGAGTTTGGGCTCCCCAATGGCTAGTGGCTAGCACTCCCTGGTCTCCTGTTGGCTGGACACCCGTGGAGTTTCCTGAGGACAGATCTCAGCCCTCTGTAGCTCCTGCCAGACTCCAGGAACTCTGGAGCAAACAGACCTTTCACTCTTGAACTGCCTGCAATTTGCTCCTACCTTATCTGTCCAGGTTGTGTAGACCCTAATTGCATGCTGCTGTCTCTTACTGACCCTCAGGTTCATTTTCCTCAGCCATGTTGAAAGCCATCACTTATTTTCATGCCCTTTTCTTGGTTCAGGATAGTATGTGCTAATTCGATTTTCAGTAGCACTTGGTGTATTTACCCTGGTCCCTGAGCTCCTTTCATACTGTCCTTTCTGTGATCACAAATGTATGGGGCCAGATAGGACCAGTGGTCTCCCAAATTCATAGAGTATAAGAGCTTCCCTGGGTAGACCACCATGAGATTTGCGGCTGAAGTAGGTAGCCCCTTCATGGTGCTACTTGAGGGGCAACAATAGGTCTCTATACTCCCAAATCTTCTCTATAACCTTTAAATGAGAACAACCCTATTACTTGTTATTTCATTTATTAATACACTCAACAAATATTTATCTCTTTCCAGTTTGATACTTATTCACTGCCATCATTGCAGTTATTATACCGTACAAATACTTCCTTGCTGGTTTGTTAACAGCCATTGCCTAGAATCCTCCTGAGTATCCATCTTATTCAGAAAACCCCAAAGGCTGAAACCTTTGGGTAGTAGGGGACTCTACCCCAATACTCCCTTATCTCCCTGGAATTCTATGTAAAGTCTTAGCCCCTGGCCCAGGCTACAACCAGCATCTATTCCAATTGATCAGTGCCCACAATGTACATGTTGTTAAATACTTCAGATAGCAACCCTGATTTTATGCCCTATCAGGTACAAAGTGAGATGCCAGAAACTTTGAAAGAACTAGGCTATGATCTTAGTCCCCATGGGGTATTTAAGAAAGTGTGTGAATGATTGTTACATATATAGGGAAAGTACAGTGGGTTAAATAATGATCCCTCCAAAGTTATGTGCCTCATAGTTCTGTGGGCAATAGGGGAGAGAGAATTTAGCTCTCTTGGAAGCATCAAAAAAAGCTTCAGAAGGGTGGTGGCAATTTTGCTAAATCTTATTCCCAAAGTCTATAAATGTTTCCTCAAATGTCAAATCTTTCAAGATGTGATTTATATTGAGGTACATTATACCAGATTACTGAGGTGGGCCCTGCATGCCATTATGTCTCTATAGGTAAGAGGTAGAAGGAGAGATCACCAACAGGTAGAAGAAGAGGAGGCGGTCTGACCACAGAGGCAGAGATTAGAGTGATAAAGCTACAAGCCAAGGAATACTGGGTACCACCAGAAGCTGGAAGGGCAAAAATGCATTCTCCCTGAAGCCTCCGTTAGGATGTGGCCTTGATGACACCTTGGCTTTGAATTAGTGGTACTAAAATAGGACATCCTGCCTCAAGAGCTGTGAGAGAACAAATTCCTCTTGTTTTAAGCTTGTGGCAATTTGTACCACAGGAAACTCATCAAAAGAACACAGAAGGTTCCATGAGCAGCAAGGGAGGGAAACTTTAATTCTCCTGGAAGCATCAAAATTGCTGAAAGCTCATGGCAATGATGCAGGGCCCAGAAGAACTAGCAAGAATTGGGCACACAGAGCTGTCTAACCAGACAGTGTGAGGAATGATGTGCTCCTTCCATTTGCCTGAAAGGCAGCTTGTATGACAACAGAAGACCTAAGGGAGTGGTGGGGCCATGTCGAAGAGACGGGACATGTCCCATGTTCAGAGGTTAAAACTCAGTTAAAAACACAGGTCTGGCTGGGTACAGTGGAACACGCCTGTAATCCCAGTGGCTTGGGAGGCTGAGACAGGAAGATTGCAAGTTCAAAGCCAGCCTCAGCAAAAGCAAGGCACTAAGCAACTCAGTGAGACCCTGTTTCTAAATAAAATACAAAATAATGCTGGGGATATGGTTCAGTGGTTGAGTGCCCCTGAGTTCAATCCCTGGTGCCAAAACAAAACAAAACAAAACAAAACAAAAAACTACAGGTCTGTATCCCTATGCTAAGCAGACAGGCAGATCTGTGGACCGGGCTTACAGTTGTTTGTTTTTTTTTAAACTCTGGGTGGATAAACGATATGTTGGTGCCTAGGTTTACACAGGAATTTGAAGGCAGAACATGGACAGCCTAAAGTGATAGGCTAAGCAGCTCATTTGATTGCAGGTGATGGAGAAATTAATTAGTTGGAGATTGAAATAAAAAGAACAAGCCTTTGAGGGAGTCACTTCCTTGACCTAGACAAACATATAGGTGTGTAATTTCAAGAAGGTCACTTTAAAAGAATACATATAGGCCAGAAAAGAAAGGAGGACTGATTGTGGGAAAGAAAGCTTTTCATACAAACACAGAGTCATTTAATGGCTACTGAAGAGTCACTTTGAAAGTCCCAAAGGCTGTGCCTAAGAGCAGGTAAGAGTTGACTAGTGTCTGTGAAGCAGAGGCAGGGTCTCAGCAGACACCATTCTTTGTGGTGAGGGCAGATGAGCCCGAGGGGAGGAAATGTTGCCATAATAAATCACTGATGCTAAATCTCACCCAACCCCCCCCAAAAAATTGTTACTGTGGCACATCACAGACCACTCAGAGCCTCATAAGCATCTTGATCTACTCACCTGAGCTACGCTCCAGACTCCACCTTTGGAATTCATTCCACACTTGTTCAAGGCCAGGAGAAGTTTATCTCAGACAATTAGAAAATTTATATGGTTGTTTTTATTTTCCAAAACAATAAGAAGAGAAATGGGGCTAACTCCATCTATCTAGGTAAATTTTAACGTTGATTTTAGAGTTTTACCTTAAAAATTACACATCACCCAAGTGATCAAAATCAGCAGAAACACATATGATGCTTTTCTCATCCACTTCAGACTATTATTATTAGTTGGATATGGAAGTTCTTAGAACTCAAAATTGACTTTTAATTAAGTGCCAAACTGTTTCCAACTCCTTCACATCCCTTAAGGACTTCTGCATACTTCTAATTTATTTAGATGCCTTCCAGTACATGAAGTGATGGAGATGCAGAATGCACTTGACTACAGTGCTGCTTCAATAACATTGTCAAGGTAAACCAAAGCTCTTACAAAAGAGTTGCCATGAGGTCTTGGCCTGATGTCTGTGATGTTCACCATTACTCAGATATACTTGGAAGATTTAGTTTGCAAGTTAGCTCTTAAAATCATATGTAGACAAAATTACCCTTGGTGCTCCTTGATACTGTCCTGAACAATAAATGATACTGACAAGTAAATACATGTGTTTTACTACATAACATATAATCAAGTATGAATATGCAAAATTTGATTCTGTAGTATCCAGATGGTTAAAAGAAGGAAGATGGAGGATCAGCTGATAAGACACCCAAACCATGAGAGTGAAGACAGGAAAGGGCGCACAGATTGGCACCGTCAGGCCTTTGTGTCTTCAAAGACTCCATACATGCTACCACCTTCAGGCCATGGTGATAGAAAAGCTCTTTTCCACTCTGTGCACTCTGTTTAATCTTCCATTGGAAATATGCAAAGAATAGAAATGTGAAGAAGATAAGAAATATGATAAGTCATCAGGGAGGCCTTACCTGACCATTCTATACAGTCAGCCATTTCATTTTTCTTTATTAATTGAGATGACTAATAACTAAAGAGTGCATGTTCATAGAATGAATAAATGATCTTTTCTAAAAGCATAATTCAAATTAGCATGTGTAAAGACTAGAGGACTAGAAGGAGATGAATTAAAGTTGCTCAGCAAGGCTTTATTGGAATATATGCTCTCGGGCTGAATTCTCTCGTCCATCAGAGTGTGTCCGGGAGAAATGGTGCTGGGGCTCCATTATACAGAGAATTTCAAAAGGCCCCATCAGGAAGGGGAAGGCTTGGGGGCAGGAAGAAAAGGCCAGAGTCCTTCCTGGATAGGTCAGGAAAACCCGCTGATTGACAGGAGGCGTGTCTACTGGTGACCGTCAGTGTCGTCTGGCTAGCAGCTCCGTTTTGTAGCTGCCCTGATCTTGGACACTGATCTGACCTAACAGCATGCATTGGCAGAAATAATACCAATTTCTAAGTATCATGAATTCAAATTTAGTATACTCCTGACTTTATTTACATATACCTACATTTATTCAATGAGTATTTATTAAAACTCACTTTGTCCCAGGCATTGTAATAGACAGAATTCAATTAAAGAAAAAACAACAAGCAAAAATCCCAAGATCCTTGCTCTTCTGAAACTAAATTTTAATAAGGAAGACAGAAAACAAACAAGCAAACAGAGAAGTTAATTATATATTGCCAAGAAGTATAGTTATTAAAAGAAGATAAATCAGAGTAAGGGTGTACAGGATGTTTGTTGGGTCCAAACATCTGTCTGGAGGTACAGAAGCATCTGTCTGACTAGGGCACAGAATGAATTTAAGATTCAGTAAAGGGCATATCTGCTGGAAGAGTATTCCAGACAGAAGGAGCAAAAATGAAAGCATGGTCCCTTTGACTAGAGCAGTATGTCATGGGGGGAAATGATAGACAAGATTGGAGAAGGTCAGATGGTAGGGGCAGGGTTAGTAGGTCATGGTGAAGACTCTATTTATTCTCAGAGAGATGGGAAAACATTGGAAGGTTTGAACAAGAGTAAGGTGATCTGATTCAAAATTGTAAAAGGTCGCTGAGACTCAAGGTGGGCACAAACTCTTGCAATAAAAGCAGTGAGACCAGTTAGGACATGAGCTTCTCAACAGAGATGATGGTGGCTTTGAGTAGGGTGGCAGGAGTGGAGATGGTGAACTGACTGGGCAAAGGCTATTTCTTGAAGGCAGTACCAGCAGAACTTTTTACTGGGTTGATTGTGAGTATGAAAGAAAGGGAGAAATAAAAATAAAATGATTTCTAGATATTTTCCACCTCTGAAACTAAGTGACTGGTATTCAATTAATGAGTTGGAAAGGCTTGGGTAAGTGCAGGCAGGGAGAGGTGAAGTTAGATATCAATTGTTCCATTTTTGCTATGCTGTGTTTGAGATATCAGTGAATATCCAGGTGAAAGGTTAAATAAACAATTGGAAATACAATGCCAGAGCCTACATTAATGAGATTAATAATCTCAAGAAGGCTCAAATATGGTTTTTCTTAAATTATGCTTAACTGTATTTTAAATCTTATATCTGGAATTGTGAATCTGTTCAGTGTACTTCAAGTGCCTACTGAAAATATAGGAACATTTATATTTTTAGTCCTACTGGACCCTGTTACACATCACAGTATCTATATGCGTTTCCTATACTGTACAGCCTTTCTGGGTAAGTTAGTTTTGAGTAACTCTTCCTCAGCTGCACTTAGCAAGTTAGAAGCTTCTTTAAACATGTCTCAGCTGCCATCTTCATTATTTAGCATCTTCTGATTATCTCAACTATCCCATGATTGCTCACTTTTAAATTCCTAATGGGAATTGCTTTTATTGGTCCAGTAGCCCTCTTCCACATCTGAATTTTTATTATAGTTGTTTTTATTCTTATTTCACCTTCCCAAATGCTTTGCATTTGCTACTTTACCAAATGGTTGTACTATAGTCTTACCTACCACTAGATCCATTTGCCAATATTCACACATGTATACATGCATATGTATATATATTAACCTATTAGAAGAGTCCTTCGGTCATCTGGAGCCCTTAAAAGGCTTTCCTAACATTCCAGTCCATAAATGGCTATTACCCATGATTAACATTCATCAAATACTGCATGACCCTTTACATACATCATCTCATTTAAACCTCATGGTTCTACATAATATCTGAATACCCCGAGGATAGCCTATAATAAAAGATTGATAAAATATTAAATTCTCTTACAGAATGATTGCATGAGCAAATGTATCATCTGGAGCCTGACAAATGGCACACAGTTTTCATATAAATTTCTAGAAATATTTACGTATTGGAAGTTTGCTATCTGGCCAGGTATGATAGCACATACCTGGAATCCCAGTGGTGCAGGAGGCTGAGGCAGGAGGACCATGAGTTCAAAGCCAGCTTTGGCAACTTTGCAAGGCCCTAAGCAGTTTAACCAGATCTTGTCTCAAAATAAAATATAAAAAGTCTGGAATATGAGTCAGTGGTTAAGTGGACCTGGGTTCAATTCCTGGTACCAAAAATAAACCAATAAATAAAATAAATTGACTATCTGTAGTTGAATGAGTAGTTGAAGTTATTAGAAAAGAATACAAAAACTCAAAATTTTAAGAAAAATTTCATAGATTGCCCTTGTTGCATTTAGAATCTTGTTATGAAAAGCACAGTGGAATCTACATTTTTGTGGAGTTTCAGTTTGTAGCAATTTTAAAATTAAGAAAGTTTGGCTGTATTTCTTTGCATTCTTTTTTTTTTTTTTTTAGCCTATTCTAGATTGGACAACAGGTTGGCCAGGTGAATATTGTTTGTTTGTACTTTACACTGCACAATTAAACTTTAACCTATACTTGTGCCTTTAAAGTACTATAGAAATTACAAAGTGTTTCATATCATCCCATTTTCCTGAGATTTTGACATTACTTTCTTAGTTTACCTAGAGAGAACTGAGTATCAAAGAGATCACAGGTATCTACCCACAATGCCATAGCTTGGAAGTCAGCACAGAGCTCAATGTTCCCTGATTCCCAGTCCAGTATTGTTTTTCCAGCACCATAGCTATCCTTGTGTGCACCAAATGGATGAGAGCTAATATATTTACGTAGAATTTAAGTTTACATTTAAAAAATTGCTCCTATATTTCATTTTAAGTAATTTTTAAAAAGCCATTTGTGAACCTGGTTAAAAAAAATACTATTTCAAATGATACACAGTGACAAAAATCTCCTTAATTCATCTTCCTGGGAGTGACTATATTGGTTCCAGTTCTTAGGTATTTTTCCCTAATGGGTTAGTGCTTCTTACTAAAATATACACAATATATTTTAGCTTAAACTTTACATTGGGGTTTTATGTTTATTGGTTCTTCAGCACTCAACAGGTCAACCAGCTCTGCAAGGTTTGTTTTAAAAAGAACATAGCACAGCTTTCCCTCCAACCCCCCTCCTCCACCGCCCCTTTTGTTTACCTCTTCCCAGGGGCAACCACTTTCTTCTCTTTCAGTTGATTTCCTTTCTTAAAAACATGTCTTTGTTTTGCTGCTTCATTTACCTAACACCTTTTCTTTTCCCTTGAGTTAATACATTTTTTTGTCATTTTTTCTTTATTTTTCTACTCACTAGTTACTCATCCAACCTGAAACCCTTTGCCAAGTGTATAAATCTGTCATGATGTTCAGAGATGTCAAGTTTTCTATTAAATTTTCCATTCCAAAAGGGTCTCTCCTGACCTGCTTCAACCTGATCTGGTTTTTCTCTGGACTTCAGGCTCAACTGTCATTCTGGGGATTGTCTTTGTACTAATCCAGAAGATTCTTTGCCTTCTTGCCTATGTGGTATTTCCTCTTTCCCTTATCCTAAGTTTCCCTCCTCATTGTCTTTAAATTTTTTTTTTTCCCTGATCTGGAGCATATTCTCTGTTAAACTCCATGAGAAAGTATTCAAGAAGGCAAATTTTTTTTTGAGACTTTGCATTTCTTGAAAATTCTGTATTACACTCTTCAACTTGATTAAAAATTTGGCTGTAGAATTCCAGGTTGAAAATTTCCTTCAGAATATGAAGGCATCTCTCTATTGCTATTTGAGAGTGCTGTTTGGAAGTCTGAAATCATTCTGATTTCTAATCTTTTACATAGGGTCTATGTTTTACTCTGTGAAAGCTTGAAAATCTTTTCTTTGTTTTGTTTTCCTTGATGTTTGAGAATTTAAACCACAAAGAATGATGTATCTCAGTGTGGATTTATGTTTATCCATTTATCTGGGCAAACAACAGTTTCCTTCAATCTGTAAGCACTTGTCATTCAGTTTGGGAAAATTCCCCCTTAAACTTTTTGTTTTAGCCGGGCACGGTAGTGCACACCTGTAATCCTAGCACTTTGGGAGGCTGAGACAGGAGAATTGCAAGTTCAAAGACAGCCTCAGCAACAGTGAGGTGCTAAGCAACTCAGTGAGACCCTGTCTCTACCTAAAACACAAAATAGGGCTGGGGATGTGGCTCAGTGGTTGAGTACCCCTGAGTTTAATCCCTGGTACCGAAAAAAAAAAAAAAAAACTTTTTGTTTTACATAAAATGGAAGTATTTATTTTATTATTTTTCTCATCTTATGTCATTATTCCCATTCATTGTAGCATGGTTTTAGAAGGGACATTGAATGCGTATTCAATCTGCTTTATTTACCCCAAAGTTGCAATTACATATATATATATCGCCATGGTAATAAAATCTTTTTGTGGATAAATATTTCAAATATAATTTGACAAATGTCATGTCTACTTACATTATTGCTCTATTTTACAATTTCCTGTGAAGAAGAAAAGTTGATATATAAAGATGGAAGTTTGAAGCAGCACTAACACACTGATAATTAGAAAGATGACTCAAGAATGCCCACACCTCACCTTGGTTTCACTATCCCTCCTCCATAAGAAATAAAAACACACAGGGAAGAAAAAGGAGGTGAATGTAAAATTTTATTATTTATTGGGGACTTAATCCTGGATCTTGAAGATTAGCTTTAATAAGAGAGGCTAGAATACAAGGAAGATTCAATCTTTCTTATTTAACTAGGATAACTCTCTACAAGCAAAGAAGAACATGGTTCTCTTCTTTATTAGTTACAAGATCACACAGAAATATGATTCCATCATTCACTGACAGACACATCCAGAACACATCTGCAGTAGCAGTGGAAAGGTACAAGACAGATAAGCCTGAAGAGAGGAATTTTTCCAGCATAGCCAGCGATGAGAGGTGCTTTGTGGGAGTGCAAAAAAGAATGAATGGAAAGGTGACAAAGTTGCTTCTGGTGTCCCTGGCTACCACTTTGCCAGTTTGCTTTATTTGGAAGAGATAGAGAATAGAGAAATGTTTTAATATCTCATTTTGTTCAAGTAAGAATGAATCTCTCAGAGGCAGAAGTCATTCCTAGCCATATCACCTGCTTCAAGTTGCTGAAGCCCAATGGTGACCACATGTTCATGTGATAGTTGGTGGCTGAGAACACAGGCCTTTGATTTTTTTTGTCCCTAGCTGCCAACATTGCAATCACCATTATGATCCAGTAAATTGCATTCTGAGTCTTTCTGAACTCTTTTTCTACCCAGTTATCTCTTTCTTTTCTACTTATTTCTTCAAACCTAATGGACTCAATTAATCTTCGGTCAGGGACAAATAACATTAGGTATGAATGAGCTTAATGTTTATAGCTGTCATGGTAATATTTATGTTTAAAATAATCAACTCAAGAAGAAGAGGGAAAGAAAGAAGAAAGAAGGCAGGCAAGCCAGCAAACGTTTAGTACCTACTATGTACCAGGCGCTGTCATCTTGGTTTCATATATTTCTCCAGTGAGTAACTGGGGATAACACTGATAACATTGGTGCAAAACAGCCACTTTTGTGAGTGAGGTAGCTTACCACTTGACAAAGATCAAGTGGACTCATGGTGAACAAGTAGCAGGCGTGACAGATGAACACCCAGGCCTGTCAGGCTCCTTCCATTTCAGAGGGGCAGTGCCACTTCTTTTCCTTTACATCCTCCCCAAGGACTTTCTACTCTTGGTACTTATGTGTGTATTCTTTTTAAAAGTACTAAGCAACTGTGAGGAAATTACTAGGCCAATATCTAAACAGACATTTTGCAGAAAAACAAAAGCAATTACCTAAATAGGAATGTTTTCTATTCTCAAATAATTAGGTATTTATAAGTATCTACATTTAATTAGCTTCAATGTTGAACTAAAGTGTCTTTTATTATTTATTATAGCTACTGAGTAAAATTGTATGATTCCTCTTCCTAATTAATTTTTTCCCTTAAGAAATCTTAAAATTTATCTTGACTTGCTAGACCAGCTAGAAAATATTAATGACTGGAACTGTTTTCTCTCTTAAACACACACACCTCTGGACAGGTTGCTAAACTTAAAAACAAAGTGCATGAATATATTCTCACAGTGAAGATGAACCTAGCCAAATTTTCATTCAGCCAGAGTGTCTGGTGTGTGGTGCATATGAGAATGTGAAAGGACTTGAGCTGAGCTGTCCCTGACTTTTCACAGCTTGATTGATTTGCCTTCAGGCACCAATTATGCTTCAATCACCTCACTTTATTCTTTTAAAATGATTCAATCTCCCCTTTAGGAAAACTTGCCCAATTCACCTTGCAAACAAAATAGCTGAGCATCCCCCAAGATGTAGGAGCGGAAATAAAACGTGCTGTGTTTCTCTTTTTCTCTAAGTAGCTTCAGTGAGTGCACAAAGGAGCATTGGCACATAGTAGGTTCTCAATTTGTGTTTCTTTATTCTTTTCTTCTGCAAGTTCACTACAGAGAGGCAGAGTGTCTATTTCTCATCATGCTGCTACTATATTATCAGGCTTAGAAAAATCGATCAATATTTATGTAATTATTAGGTTGAAGGTTGAGCCACTATTTTAGAGAATCCCTAAATACAGTGTCTCCAAGCATACATAAATGCATTTTTTTCTCTACTAGTTCTAAAGTGAGCAGTCCAAGTTGGTAGGGAGGTTCTCTTCCTTGAGGTTATCCTAGGATCAAGGTTTTCGACATACGGTTGAGCCAACCCCTGCAGAATTTTTATATTACTCTACCAATCTTGAAAGCATGGATGAAGCTTGGTGGAGCTGAAGAGTAGGTGAAAGAGCATATGGAAGAGACACAAAAATATTTGACACCTTTTGGCTTTTAGTCCTTTGGCAAGAATTTAATCAAAGTTGACAATTAACTGCACAGGAGAGTAGAAAATTGTCAACTACTTGGGCAACTATGTTCCTGGTTTCAATGAAAGAAACATCAAATGGATTTGTATATAGCTAGAAGTCTCAGCTCCATAATCTTCATAATATGTTTCCATTTCTATCAAATGACTCATTCTTTGGTACTATGCATCATGGTAGCCTATGATAGGAATTATTTTAAGATTATCAAAGGCTAGCCTCTACTTGGCGAAAATATATCTAATAATTTACTTTAAGGGAAATAGCCCTGATAACTTTGTTGTGTGGCTAAATGTATTCCAAGCACAATTTGAAGTATATAAAAGTGCATAGATAAGTGTAAAAAGTCTCTAAGGCAAGCATTTGGATGTAGAGAGAGGCCTTTCTAAAATTTATTCTAAGGCAGGAAGAACTTGCATGAGCAGGTGCCAAGGCCAGGACTGCCTCCCACATTGGGAAGGGAAGAACCACTGTGGTGACAGGCAGAAGGAGCCACCCCAGCAGCTAAGGATGACTCAGGAAGAATGCATCTCTGGGATTTCAGGCTAAAGTGGTGGTCAGGGATACATGATTCATTTTCCTTTGATCAAGGACTTTGTTGCTACTGGAGAGGGAGATCCAGGACAGAAACAGAGGGTGATCATTGATGGTTCTACTGTCAAAAATAATTATACAAAAAGGAGAGTTAAACAGGCAAGGAAGACTTTGTCCAAGAATATTGCCATGGGAGTCAAAATTATTCCAATCAGAAGAAAAATGGACTTCATTCCATTGAGACAAAATGGTGCGCTGGTGGAAAAATTAGTGGAGGACACTGAGGGGGAGGTTGGTCAGTGTGATTAGGCATCTGTGTTTGCTAGTTGGTGCTGACTGAAGTTGGGCTCCCACCTTCCCACAGAGACTGGAAGATAGGAGCCCTGCCTTCCTGATGATTACATTTCAAAGGGATCATTTCCAGGTCCTTGGGGAAAGGTTTCTGAGTGTGCCACACAGGCAAGATGACTTGTCAAAGGGACAGAAAAAGAATTTACAATTAAAATTTTCTAAAGTAAATTCTCTAAGAAAAGGGAACCCAAGAGTTTACTCTGTCTACAGCTTAGTCAAGCTGAGGGTAATATTGAGGCTGCTTTGGTTGCTGCCAGGTGGATCTGCTGCTCCCTTTTAGCAGAGCATCTGCCTGTGCATAAATAGGGGCTGCACCTTGAGTTCAGCTCTACCAAAATTCTACCAATAGGCTCTACCAGCTGCTATCTGCTTTCCAGCAATTGGTGGTAACCTCTTGTTGGGATTACCACCAATTCAACCCCTTTAATAACTGTGGAATTTTTACTTTTCCCTTAGAGATGGGTCCTTAAAAGAGGAATCATTACATCTATTTAGCAAATCAAAACAGAAGTCTTCAGATATTAGCATTTTAATGGCTAAAAAATTTGCCAATTTCTTCACTTATTTCTTTCAATACAGGTGGCTAAGTGGTAAGAGATATACATATACTGTATATGCATACACATGTACATATAAGTTCTTTAAATTTTCCCATAGGAATCAGTAAAGCTGATTTTATTTCAATTTGAATTAATTGTAAACATATTTTATTTTTGGCCAAAACATTATGGATAAAAGTACTATTTTTTTGCTAGTCTGTTGTCAGAAAGTTCTCCTCTATTCTAAATCAAGATACTCTTTTATATAATTTCTACCCACTGAGCTTATCTTTGCCCTCTGAAAGAACAATAATTCTTTGACTTCTGTGAACTAATCCTATTGCATCAATGGGCTCTAAGATGAAAGATAAAATGTACTCACAAGGGCATGCAAGGATCTAGAAAATTTTTTTTGATGTCCAAAGAGGAAACTGAGGCAGGTGTTCTTTATATATGAATAGGACCAAAATAAGCATTCTTGGAAACTCTACTTTATTAGCTGGATGAATCTACCATGACTCCTTTTTTTAAAAATATTTTTTTAGTTGTTGATGGATCTTTATTTTATTCATTTATTATTTATATGTGGTGCTGAGGTTCAAACCCAGTGCCTCATGCATGCTAGGCAAGCACTCTACCACTGAGCTACGGTCCCAGCCCCTACCATGACTCTTTAATAAAACTTTCAGCTCACCAGGTGTGTTTCCAGGCATATGGAATCTTGAGTCTAGAGTAACGAAGCAGCCTCCATTCTCAGGTGGAATGAAGGATCACAATGATATATATCAGGATTAGATCAGGAATGGGTGCGTTTAAACCAACTACAATTCAAAGTCCTCAGAGAAGACTGTTGAGCAAAGCTAGAGAGTCAGATCTAGTGACTGAAATCTTGTAACTAAATTGTTTAAAATGGAGTATTTCAAGAGAGGAAAAGATAGGCTGTGGTCATGATATTTTATTTCTAAATTAAAGAAGGCAAAAATAAAATCAGTGAACTAAGTTTCCTCTGGATGCATCCTTTATTCATTCAGTTAGTTTAGAACACAACTGGTGAGTCCCTCTGGTGCAGCAGAATTATGCCCTACCCTAAGAGACGTGAAGGCAAGGAAATCTTCTTGCCCTTAAAGAGTTCAGGCTAGTCTGGTGGTTCCCAAATCTGAGGAGCAGAATTAACCTAAGAAATATCTTTAAAAATCTATCCCACGGAATTCTCTTGAAATGTTTGGTGTGGATCAGGTAGTTGCATTTTTAACAACTACCCAGGGTGATTCTTATGTACTTCATGCATTTCTGGCCCATAGGAAAAATTTGGAGAACTGATGCCCAGATAAATGGTGACACTCTAGGGTGACAGAAAGACAGCCAAGGCTTGAGTTCCTGAATGTATGTGGGGAGACTGGGAGCTCAGTAGCAGACTTGTAACAAAAATGGCCTGAGAGATCATTGGCTGGTCTCTAAAGAGGATGCAAGGATGATGGTCTGGAAGTCATAGTGAGATTCCAGGACAGACTCCAAGATTGGGAAGTGTGGCAATTGAGGCCATTGTGTGTCTTTGAGAAGGCTGTGAGGATAGCATCATCATCAGGAGGAACCAGCTTCCTGTGGAGACAGAGAAGATGGTAGAAATTGCAATGTGGGAATTACTTTGGAATAAAATTTTAAGGTGTCAGGAAGAAAGGGTGAGAAATGGGAATTATTAGGCATGAAGTAGACCAGGGGTGGTGACAGCCTGATTGGACAGAGAATGAGTTTGGGAGAGAATAATTCTGGCTGTGAAACACTGAGCTGAGGTAGGAAAGTGTTTGCAGGCACAGAACACGATTCATCTGTACTTGTCTGAACTCTTTCTTTGCTTCTACAGGGCTATTTATGCACGTTTTTGCTGGGGAAGGCCATCTTTCTTCTCTATAGCAGCAGTAATGACACTTTCTTCATGGAGCTCTTGCTGTTTCAGTCCATACCTCATTCTTCTTTCCATAGGTAGTAGGTGAGTGGGATTTCTATCCCTTCCTAGAAGTAGCTATAAGATGTTCTGCTCTATATTCACATCATAATTTATAGTTGATATTCCTATCATGGCATGGTACAGCGGTTAAGGACATAGGATTGGAATCAGAGGCACAAGCTTGTATTTAGGGTCCACCATTTGTAGTGAAATTTCCTAAATTAAGTTTCCTAACCTCTCTGGGCCTCATATTTGTTGATGATATTATGAAAGTGTTATTGGACCTATGTTTAGTCACTGTGAGGATCAAATGGCGTGATGCATGCAAACTGCTTAGCCAAGTACAATAGTGCCCTAAAACTGATAGCATGTCTCAGCTGCACAATTATTATATTATGCAGTTACTTTATTATTATTTAAATTAGCCTCATGATAACCCCATGAGGTAGGCATGCTAACTCTAATTTGTGGATCAGTACTAGCAGAGGCCGAAGACCTATATGAAAAAGAAAGCGTGTGAGTGGATATATGTATATTAAAACATCTTATTTCCTATTTTACTTTGGGATCAGGAGATAGAGAACTAAGGAACTTGGTTAAGGTCTCCAATAACTGCCTACCCCTGTTAATTCCAATATATCTAATTAATTCCTCACTTTCTCTATCCCTAAGCCAGAATCCACCTCTACCCTCAGTTTGGAAAATGAGTAGCAGTTCAAATCTGGCTTGTTGCCTGTATTATTTTTTTTAACCTCCCAAAGTAAGAATGGCTTTCTCTATTTTTAAATACTTGAAGAAATCAAGAGATTATTTTGTGACATGAAATTTATGTGAAATTCAAATTTCATTGTTTATAAATCAGGTTTTGTTAGAACACAGCCACACTCATTTGTTCACATATTGTCTATGGCTGCTTTTATGAGACAATGGGAGATTTTAGCAGTTTAGCCTGCAAAACCTAAGCTATATATACACCATCTGGTTTTTGCTTCAAAAAAAAGTTTGCCAGCCACTCTTCTAGGTGTGGGGCAGATAATGAATAGGTAGTCAAATTAACAAGATAATTATGGATTCTAATGAAGGCTCTGAAGGAAATACACAGGGTAATGAAATCTCCTACTTTAGGGTGGGAAAGGAAGCTTTGTGGAATTAAGAGTTAAGCCAAGTCCTGAAGGATAATCACCTTCCAGGCATACACAGAGCTGGATGAAAAGCATTCCAGGTAGAGGCAGTAAAAAGATGAGTGGCCAGAGGTGGGAAAGAACCTGGCATGTCCTCCAAATAGAACAAGGCCAACATGGCTGGAGCATCCCAAGTAGGTAGCAAAGAGGATAAGGTGAGGTGGAGAGGTGGGCAGGAGAGATGGTGGAGGATCTCCTGGGCCTTGAGAAAGAGTGTGGGCTTTAGGTCTGGAGATGTGGCTCAGTGATGAAGTGCCTTGGGTTCAATCCCTAGAACTAAAAAGGAAAAAAGAAAAGAGAAGAAAAGAAAAGAAAAGGAAGGAAGGAAGGAAGGAAGGAAGGAAGGAAGAGAGAGAAAGAGAGGGAGGGAGGGAGGAAGGAAGGAAGGAAGGAAGGAAGGGAGAGAGAGAAAGAGAGGGTGGGAGGGAGGGAGGGAGGAAGAAAGGAAGGGAGGGAGGGAAAAGAAAAGAGAGAGAGGGAGAAAGAAAGAGTGTGAGCTTTATTCTGAAAGCAAAGAAAAACTATTAAAGATTTTTAAAGAAGAATATGACATGATTGTATCTGCATATTTTTTGATGGAAATATTTCTCTGGTGGTGTGGAGAATGGATTTTAGGGAAGATAAGATTGGAAACAAGGAAACAGAGCAGGACACTATTATAGTCCAGGCAAGAGAGGGATGCAGTTGGAGAAACATAGAGCTGTCTTGCAGATATATTTTGAAGGTAGCACCAATCCAACTTAGAGACAGATTGGTCTTGGAGTTGAAGGAAAGGGAGACTTTAAGACTGTTTCTTAAGCTTCTAATTTCAACAACCAGGGATATGATGCTAGCCATTGCCCAGAATTAATTCATTTGACAATACTTCTTGAATGACTGCTACATTATAGTCACTAATATAGATTATAGGAAACAGTACTGAATATAACAAATGTGGTCAATAATTGAATAGACATAGTCTGTACAAAATGTCAGGTGATGATAAATGCAGTAGAGAAGACAAAAGCAGAGTAAGGGAGATAAGGAACAGTGGCATGAGGGTGGTTGTTGTCATTATTATTATTTTAAAATACTCAAGGAGGAATTTACTCCTAAGATGTAATTGCAACAATGACTAGAAGGAAAACAAAGAATGAATTAGCGAATTAACTATGCACATCTAGGGAAAAAGCATTCCAGGCAAAGGGAGCAGCATGGGCAAAATCCTGGGTCAGGCATGTGCTTGATATATTTGAAGGTCAGCAAAGAGAGAAGAGTATGTAAACAATGAGATGAGGGTGATAGAAAAACCACTGAAGGACTTTGAGGGCCACGGAAAGGCCAAGATTTTACTTATGATGAGATATATCACTGAAGGATTTGAGCCCTGAGGAGAAAAGATTTGAAATACATTTTAAAAGGATTGGACTGGTTGCTGAGTGAGGAACAGATGCTAGGGCAGCAAGGGCAGACAAGGAAGGACCATTTAGAAAGACTTGGAGAGAAGCAGGACGGAATGGTTGGGGCTCTAGTTTAATCATGTTAATTTCAACACATTTCTCAGTTTTCCAGGTGGAAATGGTGAGTTGGTGATTGGATTATGTACTTGAAGAATGAAGGAAGAGTATGGGTGAGAGATGGGTTTGAGGGACCCTGGACCTGACCAACTGTGTCAAACACTGTTAAAGGCCAAGAAAGGTGAGGTTTGAGAATGGATTGCTGTGTTTGAGGATATGAAGGTAATCTGCTGTCCTGCAAGAGAAGTTTCCAGTGGACTGGAATGGTATAGAGAGGTTGTGGAAGAAAAAATAGTCTGATCAGAGTGTTGTTGGAGAGAGAAATACATTTACAGCTCACACTAAAACAAAACAAAAAGAACTCAAAACAAATTTGAGGTGAAGAAAGTGAGGACAAATACTTTCAACGACTTTGAGAATACCTTCTCCTAGGAGAAGCAAAGGAATTAACTGATAGAGATAAAGGGCATTAACTGATAGATACCATTGCATGAGTGGAGGCTGTGGGAGTGATTGAATGAAAGAAGAATGTGATGGTTTAGATATGAAGTATCCCTTAAAAGCTCATGTGTGCAAAAATGCAAGAATGTTTAGAGGTGAAGTAATGAGAGTGTAACCTCTCATAAACTCTCTCTGATATGGATTAACCAAGTGGGAAATGTAGGCAGGCTGGATATGGCTCAAGGAAGTAAGTCACTGGAGGTATGCTTTTGGGATTTTTGTTTGTTTGTTTTTTCTTTGTCTCTGGTTAGTGGAGCTCTCTCTCTTTGCTTCTCGACTGTCATGTCCTGAGCTTCTTTCCTCTGCCATGCCCTTCTACCATGATGTTCTGCCCTACTCTTTCCTGGAGCAATGGAATTGGCCAACGATGGACTGAACCTCTAAAACTGTGAGCCAAAATAAACTTTCCTTCCTTTAAGTTGTTCTTGTCAGGTCTTTGGCCACAGCTATACAAAACTGACTAAAACTGGGTTTTGCTGAAGTAAGAAGAAAGTTGATAGCTGAAGGAGTAAAGGCATTTGGAAGATGAGGAGATGGGTCCTAAAGCACATTTGTTGGGATGTGCCAACTGAACGAGAAGGAAAGGAGGGTAAAGACAATTGGCACAGGTGGGGTGGTGGGAAATGTGGGTGATTTCTATGTTTAAATTGTGCGTTGGACAGGAGGCGAGGGTCCACTGGAGGCTGGAGAAGGTAGGAGAACATATGGGATGCTGTTTATACCTGATTCTAAAGCTACTTTAGATAAAACACTACTCTAAATAAAAGATGATATTTCCATTTTCCCATTTAGAGTATCCATTCTTCTCACAAGATGTTTGTGGCCAATTTGTCTACTCATACGATGTAATTTAAATGCATATATTTAAAGTCATATATTACATAAAGTATTTAAAATAGAAAGTTTAATTTTAAAAATATTACATAAAATTGACCAACTCCTTCACTATCCATGTCTGGTTTTTCTAATATTACAGAATCAAAAATTTTAATGTATAGCAGCATTATTATTAGAGATTTGCTTTGAGAATTATTTTCTCAAAATCTATTAAGACCCAAATATAAAGGAGTTTTTTTCTCAAGTATGATTTTGGGTAATAACTAAATGAATGAATAAATAAATACTTCCTTGCCACTTTCAGGCTTATATACTACTCATCTAGGGAAAGTGAAAAAGGTAAGTTCTTAGAACAGTAGAGGAGGACCCCAGGTAGCAGTCAACACAGATATGCAGGCATAAATTAAAAGGAAGCCACTAAACCCAGGTCTAGACTGTTTTCCACCAGCATTCAGCCTTAGGTACACAGTTGAGAGTTCAGGGTGAATTTTGCCAATATGTCTTAGCCCAATTTTTTGTTGCTCTAACAGATTATCTGACATTAGGCACTTTCTGAAGAAAAGAGTTTTGTGTAACTCATAATTCTGGAGGTCCAAGAACATGGCACTAACATCTGCTCAGCTCTGGTGAGGGCCTCATGACAGCATCACAATGGTGGAAGCATGTGCAGAAGGAAGGAAGAGGTCTCAAGGGGAGATAAAACTAATTGACTGGGGAGGGGCCAGGCTTACTTTTTTTTTTTATAACAACTCACTCTTTGAGGAATGAATCTACTCCTACTAGATCTGCCCAAATTCCTCAAAACAGCATTCATTCATCCATGAATGTGGAGCCCTATGACCTAATTGCCTTCAGCAATGCCCTGTCTCTTCTAGGTCCTACCACCTCAATTCCACCAGGCTGGGGACCAAGCCTCCATCACAAGAGCCTTTGGGAAACAGACCATATTCAGGACATAGCAATAGTTGTAGCTGAGAATGAGAAGGAGTCAAGGTTTAGGGTATTTGCAAGGGAGTAGTTTGGGATGGTGAAAGACCAAATGACTGATGGCAGAAAGAAGGAAAATCCAGGTGGTTTGACTTCTCTTTCCTCATTGTCCTGGGTCAGAAGCATAGGGAAACCTCCGAAGAGTTGTTAAGTCAGTCTTTCAGCAAAACAAGGCACAGGAATTCCATCAGCAAAGACTCACTTGAGTGATGGGACTGGAGCAAATCCAATCTGTTCTTTTATTACCCGATTTAGATTGGGCCTATGGCAAGGAGGCTTCACCAGCTTCTCAGATATAAGTTGTTTCTGGGCTCTCAGTGAGGAATAGAATACAGAATAATGAAAACAGCTCTATACCATAGGTAAAAAGAAGTGAATTATAACACTAGCTCTGCCATTTATTACTTGTGATATTGAGCAAATTCTTCAACTTGTATGAGACACATTTTACTCACCTATGAAAAGGGAAAAGAAATAACTGTACCATCCCAAATTTGGAAGAGCTCTTGGTCCTCACTTTCAGGTAGTTTCCCCCCTGGAACCTGAGACCAGCTCTGGGAAAATTCTGAGAGGGTGCCCAGGTGATGGGGCTGGACACTCCTACCTCACAGTTCTGGCCATTCCTCTGGCAGCCTCTGTGTGTCATGGTAATTTCTGAGAGGCCGTCCTCTGCGTGCTGAGCACTTTGTATTCTACTGTGTTAGCATGTGGGTTTGCTTTTGTATCCCTGACTACACTCAGAATCCTTAACAACAGAGACAGTATCTTCATTTCCTTTTCTTGAAAGATCAAAAGGGAGACAGAGACAGAGGTGGGGTGGTGGCGCTGTTGAGAGAGTCTTAAAATACATTGGAAAACTTAAAAACGTACTAGGAAGATGACATGTTTCCTACTTAAGATGTTTTCCTGTTTTCTGAAACACAACTGCAAACACTATTTTTATCATATTCAAAAAATATTATTTTTAATGGTCGCATAGTTTTCCATCTTGTAATTTATTTCATAAACCCTCTAATGTTCAGTACCACTCTATCCCTTTTATATGCTCTGACATCTAAGCAGGAAAAGACAGCTGTGGGAAATGCTTCCTGGGGACCACCATATATTACAGAGTTGCTGTGACAGTGAAGAAATGTGTAGAAGGTGCTTGGCTCACAGTTGGTGCTCTGTAGTGGATAACTGGTCACAGGAGCTTGTGTGGCAGAGAAAGCAGAGCATGGCCCTTGGGGGATGGTCAGAGCTTAGTTCAAGTCCAACACTGTTTCTTGCCACATGACCTTGGTCATTTTAGTTAATTTTTTGCTTTTTGTGAAAATACATAGCCTCTATGTGGAGTAGATACTCACCAATGGTAGCCCAAATACCAAACCTGGTTTCTGTCCATGGGTGGAGTAGGTGTGTGTGAGGGTGGCAGGAGATAGGAATTAACTTCAACAGCCACTTGTAGCTTTTGGAGGAACAAGTTATAGAGAGATGAGAAAACAAATGCTTCCCTCTAGCCATTTTGTTTTTATTTGAGAAAGTGTCATTCATTTTTCAGAAAAGATTACTGGGCAAATCTAAGTTAGAGACAGGGAGCAGGAGAGGGATGGAAGAGGTTGATTGATCAGAGAAATAGGTATAGAGGGTACAAAGAGGAAACACCAAAGCATTCCTGTGCTCCCTTCCTGTTCATAATGAAATCTGTGGTCTCCTTCCTGATGAATCATTTGCTTTATTAATTCTCAAGTTCCATGTGGTAGAGGCAAAAGCAAGCAATATTGGTTCATTTTATATTTATAGACATCATCAATCCTCCGGTGGCTTTAATCTTTGCTAGGTAATGCCATTTTTTCTGTTATTTTTCATGGGAGGCTGAAAAAAGCAAACTAAGTTATGCCAACCTCTTTGTAGGAAAGAAGACGATATTTTACAAGTAAGCAATCATTTCACCACATTATGACTTGGCAGTAATCCTTGTTAGGAGCAGATATTTTTATTTGTCTAATCAGAGAGACAGTATTATACTCCACTGATTGATGTATTAGAATTACCTATAACCTCTACCTTTTCCATATAGACACCTAAATACTGGATGAAGCCAGTGTTCAGTGACACTCTTGCCAAATGAATTATGTTTTACAATATGTATGAAACAGACAGACCCTCCCCCAGCCCCTGCAAAAAAAAAAATGGCTTAATATTAGAAAGACTAGTCTCTTCAATTCTGCTTCTATCATTTACTTACCTTATAGCCTTGGGTGATCTGAGGCTCAGTTTCTCATCTCTAAAATGGAATAATAGTTATGGTTTCTCATTAGTCTGTTGTGACGTTAGAGAAGGTTAAGTGAGATTATCCAGAGAGCACTTAGCACAGCAAGGGCACATTACAATTGCTCAGCAAGTGTTACTTCCCATATCCTTCCTCTTTCCCTTCCTTCCTTGCTCAAAGCCATTAAGACAGAAGACAGAAACGAGCAGCAGCGGGCAAACCCCAGGACAGCAGACAGCTTGGTCATGCATCCCTTATGGGTTTGGGTCAATGAGTCATCTCTCTTTGTTTTTCTGTTTGTAAACACTGGGAGCTATACAGTGTTAGTGAAATATCAGTGGATCAAAAGAAGAAATGAGTGAGAAAGGTGAGCAATGGCAAGGCTTTGATTCCTGTGCCTCTTTGAGTAAACATGAAGAGACAGAAAAGCTTATCTTGGAAATTATCTCAAGGGCAACACCACATGGTTAAAATCCCAGGAGGGATCCTTTTACATTCTACCAGGAGTGTATAAGGATTTCAGTTTCATCACATCCTGGACAACACATTGTCTTTCGTTTTTCTGTTAATAGCCATCCTAACAGGTGTGAATGGATATCTCCTTGTGGTTGCAATTTGCATTTCTTTGATAATTAGTAATGTTGAGCATTTTCTCACATACTTATTGGCCATTTGTATGTTTTTTCTTTGAAGAAACAGCTATTCAAGTCCTTTGCTCATTTTCAAATTTTGTTTTGTTTTTGTTTTTGTTGCAATTAAGTTGAAGAGGTTTCTTTTATATTTTGCATATCAGCCTTTTATGAGATATATAGTTTGCAAATATTTTCTCCCTTTCTGTAGGGTGCACTTTTTCATCTGCGGTTTATTCTGTGCAGAAGCTTTTTTGATTGATGCAATCTGACCTGAGCATTTTTTACTTTTGTTGCCTATGCTTTTGGTATTATTTTCAAGACCAATGGCATAAAGTTTTTCTCCTGTTTTTTTTTTTTTTTTTTCGAGTCTTAAATTTAAGCCTGTACTCCATTTTGAGTTAATTTGTGTAAAAAAAGGTAAGATGGAATGGTACAGCTGCTATGGAGAACAGTATGAAGTTTCCTCAAAGAATTAAAAATAGAAATACCATTTGATCCAGTAATCACACTTCCAGGTATTTGTCCAAAAGAATTGAAATCAAGATCTTAGAGAGATGTTCCCATTACCATATTCATTGCAGTGTTATTTACAACAACCAAGATGTGGAAACAACATGTGTGTTCACTGTGGTACATACATTTGGTGGAACATAATTGGCCCTCTAAAAGAAGGATATCATTCATGCACCAGCATGATGAACCCTGGGGACACTATGCTAAGTGAAATAAGACAATAAGAGAAGGAAAAGTATTGTGTGATATCACTATATGAGGAATATAAAATAGTTAAACTTAGAGAAGCAGAAGTAAAACGATGGTTTCCAGGATTGGGAAGAGGAGGAAATGGGAAGTTGCTATAAAAGGTATAAAGTTTCATTTATGCAGGATGATTAACTGCTACATACCTGCTGTACATTACCCATATGGTAGAACACATAGTATATACCCTATTAAACATGTCTAAGTGTACAATATAATAATATGGCATTTTGAAAAATGATCTCTAGGGCACTTTTCTTGCTGCATTTTCTGAGGCTATAACAAAATACCAAAAACTATTTGATTTATATGAAAAAAATAGAAGTCTACTTGGTTCATAGTTCTGGAGGTTGGAAGTCTAAAAGCATAGCCCCACATGTGGTGAGGGCCTTCGCACTACTCCAGAACATGGTAGAAGGGCAAGTAAGCACACATAAGACAAAGAGGAGATCAGATCAAACTCATTCTTTCTATTTGGAACACACTCCCTTGATAACTAAACTGTTCCTGCAATTATGCATTAATCCATTCATGAAAGCAGAGCCCTAATGACCTAATTACTTCTTAAAGTCCCACTTTTAATGCCATTACCATGATAATTAAATTTCAATGTGAATTTTGAAGAGGTCATCCATACCATAGCAGCAGTTGTTCTCAACTTTGACTGCACATTGGAATCACTACAGCACCTTTAAAAAAATAAAAAGACCTACATCTCAGTCCTGGTATTTCTGATTTAATGGTCCAGAGTGCATTCTTGGCGTGAAGTAGTTTAAGAATTCCCCAGATGATTCTAGTGTGCTACCAAGTCTGGGAAGCACTGTTCTAGGACAATCTCAATTGTTGCTTAGATGAGTGTTTTTCGAACTTTTAATGTGTGTACAGATTACCTGGAGGCCTTGTTAAAATTCTGATATAAAAAGTTTGCTGTGGAGTCTGAGAGTACAGATTTCTAATAAATGACCAGGTAACACCAATTCTGCTGGTCTGTGGACCATACTTTGAGTAGCAAGTATTCATCAGGGATGTGATCCACGGGCCAAATTCAGCCTGTCACTGTTTTTAGGTGGCTTAAGAACTAAGAATAGTTTTCATTTTTTACAATGATTTTCCAAAAACCAAAAGAATAATAATTCTTGACACATGAAAATTAAATGCAATTAAAAGTCTCCATAAATAAAGTTTTATTAAAACATTACATCACTCATTAAGTTTTATGACTGGCTGCTTTCATGCTACAAGAGTAGGCCTGAATAATTGCAACAGAAACTATATGATCTGAAAAGTCTGAAATATTTGGCTCTTTATTTAAAGAAAATAAGCCCTCTATTTGTCAAGTCCTGGAGTAGAGGGTAACTTGGTCCTCAGGAAAGTAAATATTATCTTTCCATTTATTTTTTCTTCATTGTTATTGGTTCTCACAGTAGCAGCCTTCTGCCTGTTGGCACATCTTACCAGAATCAAAGATTTTGACCCCTTTTCCTGAGGCACTGTACTGGGCACATCAGATCTATAATGCTAGGTAAGTCAGAGCTTCTTCAAAGGCTCCTTTCTGAGAATAACTGTCAGGCTGAAACATCTTCTCTTCTCTCATTCATCCTACCTTGTCATACTTTTAAGGTGTTCTCATACTCATGGGGGTATGCATGGGGAAAATTGTGACTTAACTCTTTGAAAACAAAAACAAAGCATTCTGTTTATCCATTGGCGATCCTTCAAAAGTGGACATTAAAATCTAGGTCTTTGAACCTTAAAACAGATTAACCTTCCTTTTAAAATAAGATTATAAAACATGCATGGAGATCTTTCATCAGCATGGGATCCTTGTATGGTTTGGATCTTAAATGTCTCCCAAAGGTTCATCTGTTGAAGGCCTGAGTGCTAGCCTATGGCCCTACTGGACGGCAACAGAGCCTTTAGGAGGTGGGGCCTGGCTAGAGGAAGTTACTTACTGTGTGGCATGCCCTCCAAGGGGATATTGGGACCCCAGTCCCTTCCTTCTCTTCTTTCCAGTTGCCATGAGAAGAACAGACTCCTCTGCCACACACTCCCACCATGGAACCAAAGCAAAGGCCAAGCAACCATGACCTGAAACTTCTGAAGCCATGAGCCAAAATAATCATTTCCTCCTCGTCACAGTGATAGAAAGCTGCTTAACCCAGGCCCTTATATCCAATTCTTTCTTTTCTCTCCTTTTCCCCTCCCCCTCCCTCTTCTCTTCCTCCTGTTCCTTCTTCTTCCTCCCCCTCCTCCTTCTTCCTCCTCCTCCTCTTCTTTGCCATGACACCCCAATTTTACCTCCATCATGAAAGAATATGATTTTAGGTTTCTACTTACCTATCTCACCAATATCTTAAAATTGAAAATATTTAGAGGCATTTGCAAGTGAAATGCTAAAGAACAGATGACAGATAACAAATGGGGGGGTGGGGGGAAGCTGTGAGGGGTGAGAAAAACAACTGCACACCAAGCTCTGGAAGTCTGTGCTCCTGGGGTTTCACAGAGCCAGCTGTTATTCCCCACTAAAGAACTGCTTCCTTCCTTTCTTTCCTCAAGGGGACAACAAAAGCTATTTCTTTCAGGGTAGTTGTCTTGAAATACCTTAAAAATTTTAACTTATGAGTTGTCCTGAATCCCATCTACATAAATAAACCCGTTTCAGTGTTTCTTCCTAATGGTTCCAGGTCAAGGCTACTCTACATAGTTATGTCTCATTGAGGGGACTGTCCCGTCAGGAAATTGTGGCTGCTGGCTTAAATGATGAGTTCTCTGTTATTTTTGGCTCTCACCAACCATAACTGGTCCAGACGTGTTGACCCAAGACAGCCAAAATAGGTCAGCTTCCGACCAGCTCAGCCACTATAGAAATTAACGTGTCAAGAAAGATTTAGTAACCCACGCTTTTCTGTGAGTCCTTGTTTTCACGGGCACACATTGTCCTTTCTTTGTTTCAGCTACCTGCACAGTCAGTAAAAATTATTATTTAAAAATTAAATAGAAAAAAATCTAACTCATTCCTTAGGTAGTTCAGGTGTTTATCTACCATAAACTTATGAAATAAGTAAGATTATTCTCTAATAGTTCAATGACTTGCCCAGGGTGATGCAGTTATTTCATGGAAGAGTAAAATTCAAACCTCAGACTCCATGACTCTGGAAGTGACTGCTTTCATTTGAATCTGTGTTTAGTCTTTCTCACACAGCAACTCTCAAGTCTATTGTTAGAATCTATTGTCATATACACTTGGGAAATTGTTCAGGTTGTCCCCTCTTCTCAGCTTAGTTAATAGTTCCAAGTTTATTAATGACTTCTCTCTATAAAGCTACTTATATTTGTTTAACCCTGCATTCCTCAAATTAGTTTTTCCATGGTCCCTCATCCCCACCACTCCTGACGTTCCTTCCTTCCTTCCTTGATGACTACCAACAATCTGTAACACACATTTTGGAAAATGTGGCACTGAGTCATTCAGGTTCCTGTGTTGATGGTCTGGGTATTTGAAATCAATTGAGAAAATATTCCAAGACACAAAAATGAGAAGAATGAGAGACAGAGAGACAAAGAGAGGCAGAGAGACAGACAGGGAAAAGAAGAGGGAGGAGCATCAGTGGCAAGCAGAAGGAGGAAAAGAGAAGAATAAGGGGAAAAATAGAAGAAAAAATATAACCTGAATGAGTTATAATGCAGGAAGAGAAGTGAAGGATATATTTTGTCCAAAGACATTCTCTGGCAGATCAATCATGGATTTAAAAGTTTCTGAACATAAATTTAGTTTCTAATATACCAATCATCTAAATAAAAAATTTTTAAAAAGGTTTGATAAGTCTCCTTTTCAAGTATGCTGAAAGAAATAGCATCTTCTAACATGTTTTGAGTTCCTGGTAGAGGGACACCAAGATTCCCCAGGGGCTCATAATATATTAGGGCCAAAAAGATAAGGATATGGTTCATATCAGTAGCAGAGTGTATGACAAGTGGCCCTGGAAATATACTGGGAGCAAGCACAGTAGTTTAGGGAAGACATTTTAGATATGTGACTATGGAAGCCCACATCAGGAGGCCTTATTGGGATTCAGGCTCTTAGACAGTTATAGCCTAGAGCTAGATTTCCAGGGTTCCATATGACTCCATTAATTATCAGCTGTGTGTCCTTAGGCAACTGAACCTATCTGTGCCTCAGTGTCCTTATGTTTAACATGATGATACTATCATGATAGTGAACCTATCATGTAGGGCAGTTGTAAAGATTAAAGTACCTTGAACATTCCTGACACACAGTGTACTTTATGAATATCTATTATGTTTTAAGTTACTATTTGGAATTAATCAATGAAAAGATAAGACATCTGGGAAACAGAAAAGTTGCAGGAATTCCATGGCAGGCCACAATGCACAAAGTTCTCAGGTTTAACTTGAACTGTGTGCAGAAAAGAAGGAAGACTAGGAGGAATTCAGAGTCTGGTAGCTGGACAAATTTTAGAACTGGGATAGGGCAACATATAGATGGTAATCAGGATGACCAAGTATATCAAGGATTGTGTTTAGAGTGAAGAGCAGGCTGACATGAAGGCAAAATGGAGAGAAACATCAGGTTCATAGTAGCCAAAGATACTGGATTCATCTACTCTGGACTGTCATCCAACAGAAGCTTTGTACTATCTAATTACATCTGTAAAAGGAAAGATGGAGGAGTAATGAAGAAGAAAAAGGCCATCGACAGAAGGCAAAACCTTGGAATAGGATCAGTCCTCCACAGAGTAATTTCTTAATTTCATCTGAAAACACAGGAAATATGTGCAACTAAATTGAAATTGTTTATATTTCTTGTTGGCAGGGGGTGGCTTATCATTGTTTGTCCCATGGATGCATTTGGAAATTGTCAACCAATTAAAATGCTCAGAGTTAGCAAATTGGTTACTCATTTCCCCAAAAATGTATGCTGAATATACTGTAAAAGAGCTTGCTTTAGAAAATTCAGTGAAGTATACAGATTCCAGTTACTGGTAATGACTTAAAATAAGGCAATAAAAATGCCACAGCTGAGTGTGGTTTTCACCCTTTACTTTTAGTTCTTGATGTGGCTCACTGAAAACTATAATTGAAATGACTGGTTGAGTTATGACTGCCAAGCTCCATCTTTGTTAACATGGAAGGAAGAGAAGGTATGGAGGCAGGGATCCGGGGAAGGGAAAATGCTGGGGGGACAGGACAGGCTGCCATGGATGAAAGAGACAATTCACTTGTTTCTGGATTCCTCATCATAATTAGTGATGGGTAAATCCCTGAGGTTTCCTCACAATCTGTCTGTTTAATAAAGACTGAAATTAGAGTCTCTCTAATATCAGCTAGTTCACACTGTAAATCCATTCCATTTAAAAATATTGCCACTTGAGCAATGTTACCAAAGTTTGCAGCACAAAATTTATAATAATTGCAAGAAAAATTTTGACTGCTCCTCTATATTTGCATGGGTCCATATATCCAGAAAACAAATTAAAGAGAAATTCATCCCAGGGGATTTTAAAATAAATTACCAGAGAAAACTGAAACAGAAGGGTGAAAGTGAGGCAATAAGAAATACCACTATATGATACTTCAAGAAGGCTGCTCTAAAAAATACATAAGCAGAGCATAAAAGGCAATGTCTCCAAGTGTCGATTCCTTCAAGTCAGTGGTTCTTAACTGGTTGTCACAACTGAGGGGAGGGAGTGTTACTGGCATCTTGTGGGTAGAGGCCAGGAATGTTTACATCCTGTGGCAGACAGGACCATCCTCCACAACAAAAAATTATCCCGTCTAGAATGTCAGCAGTGTCAAAGCTGAGAATCCCTGATTTATATTAAGCATTTTCTCCAGAATGTTTTTCTAGCTGAAGAAAATGATTTCTTGTATATTAGCCAGGCCCTTTACAGACTTTTTTTCTTTCAAACAGTATTGAGTAACATGACGTTATTTAGAAATTGCACATAGCATGAAATACAGATGAATGAATTACTAGGTAGTGGACTTGGTCCCTAGGTTTCCTTTGTAAGTTACTACCCAAATGTTCACCCTCTAAATACTTCAGTTTCATCCATTTTTGAACTATGTGGAGTCATGCAAGATGTGTTCTCCTGTGTCTTTCTTTTCTCATCTTAATGAGTTCCATCCATGATATAACAGTAATACATCCACTTTTAATGATGTGTGTATTTTGTTGTTTTATCATCATTTGTCCATTTGCTGCTGATGGTTGTCTGGGGTGTTTCCAGTGTGGGTGACTACAACTAGTATTGCTATAAATCTTCTTGTATAAGTACTCTGACACATATGTGCAACTATACTGCTGGGTTTGTATATATAGTGGAACTTCAGAGCCATGGGGAATAAGGATCTTCAACATTAGGAGATAGTGTCTAATTCTTTTCAAAAGCAGTTCTGAAAATTTATGCTTCCACATGAAGTCCTTAAGAGTACCAGCTGTCCTGGTGCTAGGGGGAAAAAAAGCAGCTGAAACACGCTTTTCAAATCTTGCTGTTGTCAGTCCTTTTCATCTTAGCCCTTCTGGATGTATGTAGTGGTATCACATTGTGGCTGCAATTTGCATTTCTCTAATTACTAGGAGTGTTGAGAACCTTGTTGAGAACCTTTTTATTTGTCTATTGTTCATTCAGATATCCTTTTTGGTGAAGTGTCTCTTCAGATTTCTTGCCCAGTTTCCTACAGGGATATCTTTTGCTTAATGATTTATAGTTCTTTATGTTTTTCCAAACACAACTTTGTTATTATAAAGCCTATGAAGCTTCACATATTTTTCCTCCTTCTGTGACTTGCCTGTTTACCCTCTTAAATATTTCTTTAATGAACAGAAGTTTTTACTTATAATGTGATCAGTCAAAAGCCAAAACCTTTTTATATCTCACTTAAGATGAACTGATTTTGATGTATGGTGTGAGGTAGGAATGTATCATTCTATCTTTCTGTCTTGTTTGCATAGCCCCAGCAACATTAACTGAAATAATTGTCCTTTTGCCTCTGCTTTGCAGTGACACAATTAGCGTAAATCAAAAGTCCATGTAATGTATGCCTCTTATGTTTAACTCTTCAATTCTGTTTCAGTAAAATGTCAATTTTTGAGCCAATATCATCTCGTTTAAATACCTGCAGCTTCACAGCAATCTTAGTATCTATAGAGCAAGACTTGACACCTTTTTCTTCTTCAAGAATATCTCAGTTCTTCGTGGCCTTTATATTTTCATCTGAATTTTAAAATTAGCTTTTCTTTCTTTTTTGTCCAAACACACACAATACACATTTTAGAAATATTGATTGTGTTGCATTGAATCTGTAGCTTTTCAGTACTGACTTCTCCAATGCATAACTTACAGCTCTCGGTTTAGGAAAGTTTGTCTCAACAATGTTTTATGGTTTGTTTTATAGATACCTGAGTTAGCACAAAGAGTAGAACTGTCAACTTAGACTCACTTAAGTCATAGATCTTCTTCAACAGCAAACATTACTAATAATTCAAAGGATACAGGATAAAGGATACAAGACATAGGCAAAGTATTCTTGTACCACTGCCCCAAGATTCTTCTTCCTCTATTTTAAAACATATTTTGGTTCAGATTTAGTGTTCAATGTTTAAACAACATCTGTGGAATATTGCTTATGCAGAGGAAACAATTTTGGTTAGAGATCATCCCCATTTTACACTCAACAAATTGTTGAGCTTGTGGAATATTTTCCAACCAGGTATGTCTTCAAAAGTCACATGTTCTAGGTTTTTTTTATACCTGGTTAAAAAAAATGCTACAAGGACTGAATTAAAGAATGACTCTCATTGTCTTTCTAATAATAAGCACCATTAGCATATTTACCAGGAGATGGGGTCATTAACATGTTTTCAAGGAGATTGATCGCAGTCATTTCTTTTTTTTTCTCCTGTACATATCCAGAAAAGAGAGGGAATTGTATATAAGCCAGCTACTATAATTTTCTACCCCAGAGTTTCACATATCTCTTGTTAGATATACTTTTAGCTCTTTGATGGTATTCGCCCTATTTTAAAAGACATATTTTATTAGGTATTATTTCCAATTGTTAATTTCTGGAATGTAGAAATATAATTCATTTTTATATTAACTATGTTTTAGTAATTAAAAATACTTAATTCTAATAATTTATTTGTTGATCGTGTTGGGCTTTGTACTACCTTGCTATATTATTTGCTGTAATAAGAGTTTTCTTACTTTTCAGGTATTATTTTTTAAATTTATTTTCTTTCTTTTTTTATATATATTTTTTTTAGTTGTAGATGGACACAATGTCTTTATTTTTTTATTGCTTTGTATGTGGTGCTGAGGATCGAACCCAGGGCCCCACACATGCGAGGCAAGCGCTCTACCGCTGAGCTACAATCCCAGCCCTAAATTTATTTTCTTATCTTATTTCACTGACTGGAACTTCCAGTAAAATGAATAGAAGTGGTTTTGCAGTCAAATAGAAGGCAAGGATCCCTTTAAAGAAAAATATTTAAATATTTTACATTAAATATGATGTTTTCTATAGGTTCTAATAGATAACTTTCGTCAGAATAAGTAAGTTATCTTCTGGTTCAAATTTGGGAAGAGTTTTTATAGTGAATAGATATTGAATTTAATTAATTTTTTATTCTTTATATTATTTATGTGACAAATCTCATTAATAGATTTTTGAGTATCTAAAATAATTTACATTTCTGGAATAAATCCAAGTTGACCATGATATTATATTCTTTTTATGTATTTCTGGATTCAGTTTGCTAATATTTTGATTAGCACTTTTGCATTTGTACAGGTTTTCTTATAATACCCCCCATGAGGTCATGACATAAAATGAGTTAGGTAGTATTCTTTTTATTTTTTGGAAGAATATGTGCACTATGGCATTATTTCTTTCTTAAATATTTGAAAAAAAATTTAAATTTTTTATTTATTTTTGGCTTGAGATTGAACCCAGGGGTGCTTTATCACTGAGCCACATCCCCAGGCCTTTTTATTATGAGTCAGGGTCTCACTAAATTGCCTCAGCCTCACTAAGTTGATGATATTGGCCTTGAACTTGCCATCCTCCTGCCTTAGCCCCCCACATTGCTAGGATATGCCACCACACCTGCCACAAAACAGTTTTTTAAGTGGTCTTAAATAAACCATCTGGGTTTCACAGACTCTTTAATTCAAGTTTTCTAATGTTACTTCAGGGCTTAAGTGTTAACATGACTATATAAAGCAGCAGGAAATAAAAGAAAATAAAAATGGTTTATTGGAAAGTGTTCAATGTATTTAAGAACATATAAATACACACATGCACACACATCCTTACACATAAATTTAGGCAAGACAACTGCATTTGATGGTAGCTACATTTTCTAGTCTCTATTTTAAAGTCTCATCATAAAATAAGTACTATAAAATATTGGGCCTTCAACCTCTGTAGTCTTGATCTGTAGTCTTGATCCTGAATAATTTCTTTTATTTCACTCTAGATAACACATGCCAACTTGTTCTCACACCTAGAAATTTCCAAAGAAGTTCCATTCTGAGTGGTATCTGTCAGACTGAGGCTGTCATGGATGGGATATTCTAGGAATTCCTTACTTTTATGCCCTTCTGAGAGGATAGAATCAAAATTAAACAGATCAGAACTCTTGGCCTTTCCTTTTTAGACTCATCTTTAAGAATGTCTTTTTTGATGGCTTTCATTAAATCAGTTGAGGAGCTGCAGTGTAGGATCAAAGACTGATGTTTACTTTGTTCAGGGTTGCCAATAAAAACATCCCTAATAAACAGGTTTTACTTAGTAGTTAATGTACACAGGGAAAAATAATTGAGAAAGAAAATAGAATATTTAACTCACTATCATTATTTGCTGATCATTTGTCTCTTTCTCTAAAATCTTTCCTGTATCACTGGCCTTTTATTCCAAAATATTATCAATGAATATAAATTCTCACAACTGGCTCTGATGTGAAGTTTAAGGGAGGAATGAGAGGGGAAACCTTGTGTTTTGGCATAAGTTAAGTTATGCATATCCTGCAGATTCTGTTCAAATTATTTTTCTTTCATGAAAACTTTCTAGACTATCAGTTTCATGATTTCTTCTGAATGTACTATCTTTGCTAGTCTTAATAGTCCCCATACTATAGAGATATTCATTTCTTTGGGACTCCCTATCAAGATTTAACAGCAAGTAAATAGCAGATATGGCTAGAATCCAAAGCTTTTGAGACAACCAAACAGTATTTCCAATAACACCCTACTGTGTCAGTGATGTTCTTCACAGTCATCATATTTTCAGGGGCCAAGAACTGGCCTAAGGGGAAACTGGCTCTGACATGAGGTTTAAGGGAAGTAAGCACAGTGAAGAATGAGAGAAGAATCCTTGAGTTTTGGCATGAGGAATACATTTTATGTCTTCAATACTACAAAAAAATATCTGAGAGGAAAACAATTTTTCTCCTTGTCTTCGAGGGATACATTTTCCTACTTGTTCTGGGAAAGAAAGGGTTCATTTCCTCACTAGCAGTAAAATTATAAAACCCGAATGAAACCAATCACTTCTTAGTATTGAAGATAATCCTTTCCATTTTGGTAAGCACCTGGTTTTTAGCTGCAGAATTCTGTCCTTTACTCTCTTATTAAACAAATTTTTAAATAAAATCACATTATCCTAATAGGCAGATTGTTCGACTGTCCATGTTAAGCTCACTTCTTCAGCTTCCGTTTTAAGAATCATGTCAGTAATTGCAAAAGGAAGTAGGGTACAGAGGCAACCTATAGGTGTGCTGATACACCCTTTATAAACGGTGGAGTAATCAAGATTTAATCACAAAACATTTATAATGAAGGCTTTAAAGAGCCTATTCGTGAATTTGAATTTTTCTTCACTAGAGTTTCTTACCAAATGCTGCAGGAGGCAAGAAGTAGACTATATTTATGGCTCATTAATAAAGATTGTTTTTTAAAAAGCATGTCTTTTACATAATCATGAAGATGAAGGAATTTTAAAAGGAACTATATCATTGAAAAAGAGATTGATATGTCTGATCAGCAATGATTCCATTCTTAACTGATATTTTATATTTGAATAATTCCTGCAAGTATATCTTCTCTGCAAATACATTTTTGGTTGGTAATAAAGGATACTACATATTTAGTTTTCAGCCTACAGATTGATCTGATATGATCCTCTGTCTTTTATATGTGGCCTTGATTGGCATTCAAAAAATTCATATTGGAAGACTGCAAAGGAAATTGTTTGACATGCCACCTGAGGGGATAATGTGAAGAAGCTGCAGACAGTGGATACAACAGTCACTCTGGCAATTATGGGATGTGAGAAAAATATGCTTCTTCCCTGTGTTTGGGAGCAGTGAGAGGAATTTATATTTTCTACATCATTTATCAAAAACTGATCCAAGAAATTTTCAAAAAACTCCTGTTTACCAGTTTGTAAAATGATACCATTTAAAAATCTTTGTATTTCCAAAGGTGTGCAATTTTCTAAAGAATATTTCCAGGTTCCAAAAAAGTCATTGATCTTGTCATTTGACTATCAGTCTGTCAGGTAATTAATGTTCACATTAGTGTTTTTATAAGCCCTGTTATCACTACTACTGTTGCTACCACCTAACACAACTACCAGCTGATATTTTGGTGGATTCACTCTGTATCGATGTTCTTTACATGTATTACCTCAGTTAATCACCATAATACATGTGACAGGCATTTTAAAGCTCTTTGATTTGTAAGAAATCTAAGATTTAGATAAATTAAGGTAATCAGGTAAAAAGTGGCAATGCCAGAATTTGAACCAATGCATCCTGATGTCAAAACCCAAGGTTTTTATTCATTGACATATTCTGTTCTGGTAGAGGATAAAAGATAAGTGATCAAGCTTTTTAGAACTGTGTTTAAATGAAAAGCATATAAGTGCTGTATTAGGTTTATGAAATTCTGAAAGCAACATTTCTCAGCTTTAGTGCATTGGTTTCCAACCTATGTTAGAGAAACTAGCATTATTAGGTCTATAAAAATATATGCAAAATAGCTTATAATAATAGTCACTGCTATTCAGATGTATATACTTAAAGATACCAATTGATTTAAACACTAATGATTTCATAGTCTGTTTTATTGATTAGTAGAACAAAGTAAAACATGGCAATGTGATTCAGTACACAGACTCCAAAGCCAAATAGTCTGGGTTCAAATCCCAGGTCTGTCACTTTCCAGCTTAGTGGCTTTGGTAAAGCTACCCAATCTCATTGTGTCTAATTTCTGTCATATATCCAATAAGTTTAACAATAGTAAATACTTCATAGGATAGTCAAGATATCATGAATTAAAATTTATGCAACATATTTTAAATATTTCCCTGTTCTCCTAGGAATCCTTGTGTGTTTCCTTGGGTGCTAAATACATAAGAAACTATCTTTAGGAGGTTAGCCACTATTTGGGGATGTGGTTAAGCTGAAAATGTTAAGAACCACTGGTCTAGAATTGATGTACTGAGATGTCTTGTTTGGTTGTTTCAGTGACCTGTTTTGTATTCTTCAAGATTATTATTGTTTCTTATAGTTCAGTATAATATATATACATAGAGAGAGAGTATAGAAATGAGAGACTATAGGGTGTTAGGAATTCATATGCATAGGATCATAATTAGGTAATAAATCAAAGTCAATAGAAAATGACACCATCTCTGATAATTAACATTTAATGTAAAGGCAACATGATAGACATAATTTAAATACAATGGACAAAGAAAAATACAAGGAAATATTCTTTTTATTGTTTCATTTGTATATTTGGAGTAGACCGTTATCTCCCTCTTTTTATTTTTTGGTTCATTAACCCAGTTTATATAATATACTTCTTCCCTGCCCACACGTATGAATAAATAATTCTTTCATAAAGTGAATTTCAAATACAGATTCTACATTAATTGCTATTTTTCATCTCAAAGGGAAACTAGTCCAGGTTCTGCATGCTCTTTGATAAACCCCTCTATTTATTTGTATTCAGAGATTCTGCTGCAGTCTACTGAAAGTCATTTCTTGGCAGCCTTGGGTAATTGCAGATGAAAAGGCTTTGAGAGTAATTTTTCCCCTTCGGGAAAGTGACGAAGTATACTGCTAAAGCTGGCTAGAATGATTCTATCCCAAGCAAATAAGAAAATAATTAAGGGAAGGAAAACAACGTGGCTATATCACATCTCATGCAAGTTAGAGGACCCTAGGATTTTCTAAGAAAATCTTCATTGCTCTGCCCGACTCCCACCCACACACCAGCCTCAATTTGGAGGGGAAAAAATCAAGGCATCAGGTTGTACAAACATTAGCAACCCAAAGCCTGAGAACCAAGGCACCATTTTGTACAAGCCTCTCCCGGAAGAACTGAGAGCCTCCTAAGGGATTTATTCATGGATTATTCATGGATCCTGAACAATAAGGAGGAACTATGTGAGGCGATACAAAGAAAATGCTAAGCATTTCCTTCTTACATTTCCTCTGTCAGTCATGAAAATACAATAAATAAACTTATCTCTGATACAGGAATGGAAAACGAAAATGTTTGACGCACATTCTAGAAGAACACTCTGCCTGTGTGTGGCATCATAGGGGACAGTACCAGCACCTATGTTGTCTTTTACAATATATATTGTGGTTACAAGATTGAAATTCTCCGTGTACAAGTAACTGAAAGCTCGGTCCCTGTCCGCAATGCCAATAAATGCCAATTTAATAATGAGGACACAGTTTTGAGAAAAAGGAAAAAGAAGCTTTAGTGCTTTGCTAGCAAAGGAGAAACACGGGACTAGTGTCCCAGATCTCCAAATCTGTGATTCTCCTGATCAGAAGGGGGGGTTTAAAAGGGATTTCAAGGGTTACATTTCAGATATACTCTGGTAGGGGGTCCCAGGGTGCCCTGATAGCATTCCCTTGTTAATTTGGAAGATATTCACTTCCCAGATCCTCAGCAGGCATCCCCTTCCTATAGTGGGTGTGTTCAAGGGCAATTAACTAGGGGAAGAAAAGAGAACACTGTCTCCCTAATCTTGTTAGGGAGAGGAGAGGGGACAAGAGAGAAAAAACATTTAAAAAAAATAAAATCTTACAGCAAGGAGGTTTTATTCAGAAGGTGAAGGGATCACTGTTAACACCCAGAGAACATTTACTTTTCTACATTTCATTTACTACCGGGAAATAGAAGAGAGTGGACTACTTCCAAATAATTTAGGATATCATCAAAAGCCCTCTTTTTTAGAACAGGGGTTCTCAAAATTAAGTGCACACACCATCTGGAAGTTTTTGTTAAAGCTTCATTCCTAGAGTTTCTGGTGCAGTAGGTTTGGCTGGGGTCTGAGAATTTGCACTTTTAACAGTTCCCAGGTGCTGCTGATGCTGCTGGTTGTTGGGTTGTACTTGGGAAACTCTGGTGCAGAGCTGTATGATAAGGGCCCAAGGGTTTGTCAACTTTTTCTGCACTTTGGAATCACCTGGAGATCTTTAAAACCATTGATGTCTGTACCATCCCCAGAAATCTTCATTTCTCATTGATATGGGTTACAGCTGCTGCAGCATCAGGATATATAAATCTCCCACATAATTCTCATGTTCAGCAAATTTGGGAACTAGGACTTTAGGCTATGCCTTTCTCCTCATTTCCTCTAACTAATATCTAGCAAAATCATCATCAAATATCTTTAATGCCCTGTCCGCTTACCCATTTGTTTCACCTATCTGGAAACCAGGTAAAGCTTGAATTAGTCCATTATCTGCCATTTTTCCCTTTATCTATGTTGCTGTGCATTTACGGAGAAAATAATGTAATCAGATATACTTATCCATTGGTGCACTACAAATTCCCTGTCTTATACATCAGCTGTGCCCTCAAGCCTTTCTAATAATCATTATACAAGACCTGATTCAGTTCCTTTATTGTCACACTTTCTTCCTCACATGTGGCCTCTTTTACTCACTGTCATTTCTCATGTTTTTGAAGATCTCTCAATATCTTTAAATCTATCTCAGTAGTGTTCAACCTGGGGCAATTTTGCTCCACAGGGTACACTTGGAAAGGCCTGGAAAAAAATTGTCACATCTAGAGGCAGATAGCTGTCCTTCTAACTTAATAGTATAGGCCCCAGGGATGTTGTTAAACATCCTCTTTTGTGCAGGAAAGTACCCACAATAAAGAATTATCCAGGTCAAAATGTCAGTAGTGTCATGATTGAGAAACACTGAGATCTCTGCACTACCTTCCCCTAACTCACAGCAAATGATCATCACCTGAACTTCATATAGAAAATAGAGCCCACTGCCCTCTCCACCTTCACACTCACATATACAATCATATTCTTCACTGTTTGGCTTAGTTTCCATAGATGAGTCCTCTGAGGCTAACTATTGCACAAATGTTCCTTTTCCAATTCTCCTATCACATCGGAAGCTAAAATATCTAAAAATGAGTATTCATTGATTCATTGATTTAAAATATTTATTCTCTGCTATATGTCAGATATTATGCAAAATGCTAAGAATGTAAAGCAAACCAGACATAGTCCCTGCCTTAACAGATCTTAATTTTAACAAAGGAGATGCAAGTTAATTAATTCCTTAATAAAAACTGATTATGAAAGATGATCAGTGCAAAGGAAGCCTTTCATTGGTGAACTTAACCTGGTGCAGGGGTCAGAAAAAGCCTCTAGGATAGCACTGGTTCCTGGTTGAGTTTGGGTAGCTGGGCAACAGGGTATAAGTGCTGGGGAGGAAGGACTTCAGGCAGAAAGAGCAACATTCACTGAGGCCTAAGTCCTGGTCACACAGTTTGAAGAGTCTCACTGATGGCATGAAAAAAGGTTAGTGCTGCTAAAGATATTCTAGGCAAATGAAAAGAAAACCGTGATAACTATACTTACATCAGGCAAAATATACCAGTAAAAAACTGTAAAAAGAGACTAAGTTATTTTAATTATGACTAAAGGTTCAAATTATCAAGAGGATATAATAATCTTAAAAGTATGCACATCCAAACTCAGAGTAAATATATAGCACATATACTTATTAATATATTATTAATATATAACTAATTGTTAATTAATTATTACTAGATACAAAGAAAGAGACTACAATATAAAATACTAGGGGACTTCAATACTACCTATATTCAATGATTTATTGATCATCCATACAAATTAGTAGAGAACAGTGGTCATGGACAATACCTTAAAACAAATGGACTCAACGAACATATAAAATATTCTATTTGAAAGCAAGAGAATACATTTCTTCTCAAGGGCACATGGAACATTATCCAGGTCAGATCATATTAAACCACTAAACATATCTTGACAACTTTAAGGCTAAAATCATACTAAGTATCTTTTTGACTATAATGGGATAAAACTAGAAATCAATAAAAAGAGGAATTTTGAAAAATTCAAAAATACATGAAAATTAAAAAATATGCTTCTGCATAACCAATAAGTCAAAGAAGAAATTTTTAAAAAATTTAAATGTCTTCAGATAAATTAAAATGGAAACAAAACATATAAAAACATAGGATTCAGGTGGGCGCGGTGGCTGAAGCCTGTAATCCCAGCACTTAGGGAGGCTGAGACAGGAGAATCGCGAGTTCAAACCCAGCCTCAGCAACGGTGAGGTGCTAAGCAAGCAACTCAGTGAGACCCTGTCTCTACATAAAACACAAAATAGGGCTGGAGGTGTGGCTCAGTGGTCGAGTACCCCTGAGTTCAATCCCCAGTACAAAAAAAAAAAAACCATAGGATTCAGCACAAGCACTTCTGAGAGGAAATTTTATGGCCATAAATAACTACATCAAAAGAGAAGAATGGTCCCAAATAAACAACTTAATATTGCTTCTCAAAGAATAAGAAAAATAAAAACAAACTAAAACTGAAAATCAGAAGGAAGGAAACGATAGACATTAAAGCAGAAATAAATTCAATAAAGACTAGAAAATACTATAAAAGATCAGCAAAACTAAGAACTGTTTCTGTGAAAAGTTTAAAAAGTTAACATACATTAACTAGACTAAATTAAAAGGAGATAATCTCAAAACCAGAAAGAGGAGATATTTCAACCAGTATTATAGAAATATAAAGGATCATAAGAGACTACTATGAATAGTTACATGTCCATATATTGGATAGCCTAGAAGAAATGAGTAAATTCGTAGAAATGTATATCTTATCAAGACCAAATCAGGAATAAATAGAAAATCTGAATAGATCAATTATAAGGAAGGTAGTTGAATAAATAATTTTTAAAAATCTCTCATCAAAGAAAAGCACAGAACCAAATTACTTGATTTTCTCCTTGTATGATCTATCCATTACTGAAAGTGGTATGTTAAAGTCTCCAACTATTATCATAATAGATTCTATCTCTCTCTTTAAGCCCATTAATATTTGCTTTATATATTTAGATACTCCAAGAATGCATGCATATATATTTAGAGTTGTTCTTTCTTCCTCCTGGATTCTCTCTTATCTCTGCAAGAGAAAGACACCAAGTCAATTTAAGAGAACACCCAACAGATTAACAGCGGACTTCACAACAGAAAACTTTCATTTCAGGAGGGAATGGAATGACAGTCCAAGTTCTGAAAGAAAATAGCTGTCAAGTAAGAACACTATATCCAGTAAATCCCTCAGAAATAATGAAAAAAACTTAAGACTTTTCAAGACAGAGCCAGAGAATTCAGAACCATCAGACTGACTTTACAAAAGATGGTTAAGGAAGTCCTACATCAAGAAGCAAAATAAAGATAACTACTATCATGAAACATGTGAAAGCATAAAGCCCACTAGCAATATTCACATATGAGAAATAAAAAATAATCAAATATTATCAATATAATAAACCTAAAAAATGACAAATAAAAGAGGAATAGTATGTGTAAACTGAAAAATAGTCACCCTGAAAGTAAAAGAGGGATTACTAGGGACTTTGGAAATGGATAAGGGAGGGACAAGAGTAGAAGAGGGGCATATGGTCATGATCAATGAAGGGCAGATGGTCATGGTCAATGATTGATGTATGCATGTATAAAAATATCACAATTAATCCTATTAATTTGTATAATTAACATATGTTAATTATATAATTCGTATAATTAACATATGTTAATTAACATAATTAATTTGTATAATTAACATATGTTAATAAGAAAAGATTTCTTTGCGTCAATGTAGAGATTGTTTTTTAAAAACTTTTTTAGTTGTTGACGAATCTGTTTTTATTTATTTATTTGTGGTGCTGAGGATCAAACCCAGTGCCTCACACATGCCAAGCAAGAGCTCTACCACTGAGCCACAACTCCGGCCCCAAGGTTTTGTTTTTAAAGAAAAAGATTATAATGGTTGTTTAGCTAATAGTTGCAATTTTTAAAAGACTCTATTGTCTAGATGACGGTGTTAGAACAGGGTTCTTAAGAACTGGAGAGTCGGAAACTCACTGTGGGTCAAACTGGTAGGTGTGTCATTATTAAAAACAGAAATGGTTCATCTAGGCCAATTGTCACTGTCACCATTTTCATCATCAAATACTTACAGAAAAGTTCACAACTTGCATGGCTCTCACAGCAATGCAAAAAATCTTTACAAGGCCATGCAACCTATGCACACAAGAAATTGTTAAATGCATATCATTTATCCGTGCAGTACCTATGTAGCCTATTAATGTGACCTATTAAAGGGCCATACTCACAAATAGAAGATCATGTTAACAGTGCCAGTAAGGCACCTCTAATATCTTTTAAAAAGCTTATCAGAAATGGTCATAGCCAAGAGATTTTTTATATGTTGTTTATAGAAAAGCATATTAAAGTTGTAATCCTTAACATGGCAATTAAATTAAAATGACTGAAAAATAATTTCTAGAAGTAATTAAAGAAACATCTTACTAGTAGAAAAAGGAAATGCATGATACATGTATTTTATACAACTATAGTGAAAACTAACAAAAAGATCAAAATAACACATGATTCTGCTATGGTTTATGAAAGCAAGTTAACCTTGAGAGTTTAGGTTTAGAAAAAATAAAAAACACATTAAAAAACAGACAAAGTAATAGGAATAAAGGTCTTTTATCTTGAGTTTCTTAAGTTTGTAAAACATACTTTATCTTTTCTCACCTGGGTATTAAGTCTTATGTCAAGCTGACTGGCTATTAGAAGAAAGCAAAAAAACTGTTTTTAAAAAAAGCAAGTTTATTGTGTATATCTGAACACTATCTTGTAGGTCCCAAATTACAACTACAGCATATAAAAGTAACCCTTCACAAAACATGAAGTTTTCCCAACCCTCAAATCTGAAGGAGAACTGATATGGGTTCACATTGAGTACTGGAAACAAGTCCTCATTCTCTCTCCTCTGTTCCTCAAGTGTGCACGTCTGTTGTCAACCACACACCATGGTGGATGATGCAATCTCTTTCAAGTTCTCATTGTGTCCTACAGGCTACCATTTCCTACTTGTTCAGGGTCACAATGGGGTTAAAATAGTCACTTTACATTTTACATTTAAAGACATTTAATATATTTTAAAGGCATCACATGAGTATTTTATTCAATACTTATAGCATGTCTAATCGTAGGACTAAAGATGCAAAGGTAGTTCATGAATGTCACTGAAAGGAAGTGAACTGTGACTCTCACAAAATATAGGCCCTTCCACAGGATCACATAAATAAAAGGAAAAAGCACATTTGGGATTCACCTCTACGGAGAGGACGCTCAGGTTCCTACCCTAAATCCCATTTCTGACTCCAGGAGAGGCCTGTCTTTGGAAACAGTGTTCTCTGGGTAGCTCCATCTGCACATTTGATTTGCACTTGACCCATGTTTCTACACCTCTACCTCTGTTATTATCCCTCCCCCCCTGCCTTTAGCACTGTGTTAATTTGTGGCTCCTTTCTCTACAACGCAGATGGGAACCTCAGACCCTTCTTGGGCTTCCACTTTCTGCAGTTTCATATCTCTTCAGTCAGTTGCGCAGTTCTGTAGATTCTGTTCTTCCCCTGCAACACACCCTGAGGTGCTTTCTCTTTGCCATTCTCACTGCTACCTCCTGCCATCAGGGCCTCTGTTGCTTTCACACAGCCTACTACTATCTCTTCCTCCTTTTCTCCTGTTTCAGGACATCTGTATGCTCTTGGTCATGCTCCTAGTCTCTGTCTTCAGCATCTCTCCATCAACTCCTGAGCTAACAAGTGTTAGCACAAACAGATCATCCTCCTGGTCAATACTGTAGTTTATCTTTTCTTCAGACAGTAATCTTAGCTTTTCTGAAAATATACTCTGAGAATCTTTCTTACCTACTGCTTCTGCTCTATTTGTAAATTAACCTGCCAAACTCCACTGCTCAACTACTCCTGCTGAAATCTATTCCAGCCTCAAAGACCAGTTTTAAATCCCAGGCCCTCCAGGAAACCTCATTCCTACTTCCACGGGGACCCCAGACTGTGACACATGTTCCTGTTTATAGTTTCCCTCATATTATAGTCATGTGTGTGGATGTCTTTCCCTTCTTTCCAGATATTAAGCTTCTAGAGAATAGAAACTTAATTTGTTATTATATTTTCTCAGACATCCAGGATTGAAAATTCAATAAAACAGATTATATATTTATTTAATTAAAGTGAATTAAAATACAGTAAAATTGAAGATTTCTATTTTTAGTTTAACAAATAGTTACCTTTCTCTTGTTCATCTTTCAAAAACTGTCTTAAAAAGTCTTGTTAACTGGTACAAAAATACATTTTTAGTTTTCAGACAAGATTGTTTCAGATTATATAGCTGTGTTATATATGTAAAGTTAGTTAAAGCTGAGATATTAATGTCATAAAACAGCAGGAAAGCATGAAAATTCACATTCTATTTTGCATAATCAAATATTTTAATTCAGACTCTCTAATAAAAATTAATAGTTGATTTGAGCCTAGGATTAAATATAGAAATAAAATTAAAGCAATCATCAATTTTTTCCCATTACCATGCTGTTAGTCAGATTTCTGTTACTATAACAAATACCTAAGATTAAAAAATACTTATGAAGGGAAAACATGTATTTTAGGTCATAGTTTTGGAATTTCAGTAAATGATTGGTTGACCCTGTTGCTTAATGATGGGACTATGTGGCAAACAATGTTCACCTCAAGTTCAGGATATGAAAAAAAAAGAAGAAGGGACTGGAATTCTACTATCCTGTTTCGGGGCATGCCCCAGTGATCAGAAGACCTTCTATTAGGCTTCACTTCTTAAAGGTTCTACCACCTCCCAATAGCAGCACAGATTGGGAACCAAGTTCTTAACACATAGGCCTTTGGGAGATACTTATATATTATAGCCTTTTCTCCCTGGCTGCCAAAGGCTCATGTCCATCTCATAATGCAAAATACACTCAATCCATCTCTAAGATCCCCAAAGTCTTAAATGTTTGCAAAATTGCTCAGCAGATCAAGTTCAAAGTCTCCTTTCAGACTCAAAGACAGACTTAGTTGTAAGCTCCTACAAAATTCAAAAAACAAATTACACAGATAATGTAAGATAAAATGGCACAGGCTAAATATTCCTATTCCAAAAGGGAGTAGAAGGGATATAATAAGGAAGAATCAGATCAAAGCAAGATCAAAACTCTTCAGGGAAAACATTTCATCTTAAGTCTCCATGTCCATGGGTATACTTTGGTAGGTTGTGGGCTCTCAAGTCCTTAGGGAGCTCATCCCTAGGGCTTCACTGGCTGCAGCCCATGTGGCCTCTCAGACACGTTTACATTCTGCCTGGGGCTTCACTGGGCAGGCATTCTATGTTCCTAGCATTTCTAGCTTCCTGCGGTCTCCACTGCATCTTTGGCTTTACTCTCATAAGTCCGTACCTCACCCTGACTGGGCTGCTTGTAGGAACTTGATCCTATCACATACTGCCTGAACTCTCAGGCTTTCCTTGAAATTTTGTTGTAAGTTTACATTACCCATAACTCTTATTATGCATGCCTGCAAACCCAGCATGATCTGGATAATACCAAGGTTTGCCACTGGTGTTAACTGTACCTAATCCACTCAGCAGGGCTACAGCAGACCCTGAATGTCTCACTAGCTGAAGACGGGGAAACAATTTTCTAGGTAGTCCTGGGCAAACAGGGAGCCTCTGGGCTCTCTTTTCAAAAGATTGTGACTTGAGAAGTCTTTGAAATCAATTTGCATTTCTATATCTCTAAGCCTGCAATGGGTAAGGTTTTGCCTATTCCTGAGATTCCTTCAGGACATCTATCTTACTGTCCTAGTGCAAAGTTTTTGGCTTCTTTTTAATGGTATTAACAACCTCAACCACACCCTCCTTGGCTGGGACTTTACATATGCTTCTTTTCTAATCGAACTTCAAGTTCCCCCAAATGTTCTGCTCTGCTCCTCTTTGCCTCCCAGCTGTCATGGGGTGAGCAGTTTGCTCTAACACGTGCTCCTTGTCATGATGTGCTGCCTCACCACATGCCCCAGAGCAAGAGAATCAACTGATTACGCTCTGGAATTTTGAACCAGTATAAAGCTTTCCTCTTTTAAGATTCCTTGTCTCAGGTATTTATTACAGTAACAAAAAGTACTAACGCATGTACTAAAATTTTAGTTTTTACGTATGGTAATAATTTCTACCTTTCATGCTTGAGAATAATCTCACAAATATTTACATATTATCCATTTTTTATTCTTTTTATTTAACAATATTGGGCAATTGGACATAAGAGATGAAAAACTATCCTTACTTTTACTTTTAAGTCTACTACTATTTTATGTGAAAACAGATTTAAAGCTCATCATAATGCATGCCAGATTCTCTATAGATGAAGAAGAGCAAAAGAAACTATAGTTTATAAGGGATGGAGAACATTGATTTCCTTACTAAAGACAGAAAACCTTAAGGAAATGCTGAATCATTTGAGTGAAGAATGAAAGAATTTCTAGTTTGCCATACTAACAAGGGAGGTAACAGAATTCTGAGAAGGAAATAAATATTAAAAGGCATAGGGTTATGAGGTGCTATGCCATAGCTGGAAACTATGGTTCTCTGTCTCTGAGATACAAGCAAGAAAGAAAGGCAGGAAATGAGTGTCAGCAGACAGATTAAGCCAGTTTGGTGAAAGCCTTGTCCCCCCTACTATGATCTTTGGATTTTATCAAGGCCTAAAGTTATGGGAAGATCTTGAGCAAGGGGATGCCTCTGATTTTATTCTAAAAACAGCACAGCATTATATTTGGGCAATGAGAGAAAAGGGTTTGAACAAATAAGCCCACATTTGAGCAATACATTAATGAGAAGTCCATTGCCACTAATGATGGGTTGGTAGCATCAAAGATCACTCTTTATTTAGAGTATAGGAACGATTTCCAGCCAGATCAGTGTTTTAAGGCAAAAGAGAGTAAGTTATATCAAAGTGACATTAGTGACAGTCAATCATTTTCTGAAATATGAGAAGACAAACTTATCCCATTTGGGCTATGTAGAATTCAGCCCAGATGGGCAAATGCCTATCTGTGTTCTAGATGAGGTCAGAGGAGGAAATGCCACAACCATGCAGGGTCTATAACATTGCACAGACCTAATTCTGGAAATCCCTTTGGTCTAACCTAAATATATTTTCTTGCAATTTAAATTCATTTCCTCTTTCTATCCTTAGAGAAGGTAAAGAACAGATGGTCATAAACCACTAGATAATGACCCTTTATGGACTGGTGATGCATATGAAATCATCTCTCAAACATTGCTTTCCTGGACTGAATAACAGAAACTCCCTATCCATTTTACTCTTAGGTCTGTTGTTAAATCTGCATGTTTTCTTCCAGTTACCAGCCAGATCTTTCTCAATTGCTTAGATGTCCACCTACAAATAGATGGAAGAGACTCTTCAATAAATACAAAATTATTTCCAAGTACTTTGGAAACATTTCTTCTGGGATTACTGAATCTGTAAATAGAGCTGAATACCATGTTACATTTTTTTTTTAAAGCAGCACGAAACTACCATTTGAGACCAATAAAATTGCACATACTTTATGTATAATCTATATGAAGCCAATTTACCACTTTGTGTTTATCAATTCAAAGCTGTTTCATTTTGCAAATTTTAGTTTTTGCTTCCCTTCTTTAAACCTCTCTGCCCCAAGCCACTGAACTTTGGTTGGAAAGCCAAAGCAAATATTACTTTTTCTACTTCCAGTTACAGTCAGAAATTATTCAGATTCCTACACCTTTGTGCATCTAAAGATCTTACAGCTCTTATTTTCCATTTTGAAATTATCATGGATTTCCTTTGTGCTAGGCTTATCTGGTACCGGTGGAGACATCCGGTGAGTGCTAACCCCTGCCTTTCTCCACACACTTACCTCTGAGCTTTCTACAAGAAATGAAGAGGCTCAAGTAATGGCATTTATTAAGTACTCTCCATGAGGCAGACACTGGAATGGGCAGAGGGATGACTATGAAACTGAATGATCCAATTTCTGCTCTCCAGTAACTCAGAACCTGTGGCTGGAGGGACTCCCAGGGGAAATGGGTACAGTAGAATATCTCTGTAATTTAAAATTTAGATAATTACCTAAAACAAGGTATTATTTTTGAAGTTATTATCTTCCCCCAAATCATTGTTAAATTGCATATTTAAAGCAGGAGGACAGATCTGGGGAAATAATTGAAATATGATAAGAATAAATCCTAGAGTTCCTTGACTATTAACCAAATGTTGGAACATTTAAAACAATAACAATAAAAAAATCCTGCCCTTTTCTTTAATCCCCTCAATCCTTGCAATCTCCCAGGATTTTTATAAGTTCAGACATCTGAGAAGACCATCAGTCTGTTGGGAGAGAGGATTTTTCATGGTCTTTCACGCGTGTGACCCCCATTTCCAGGTGGACAGTGAGATCCACAGCATCCCTTTCCTGAGCACTTACTATGATAGGTAGGCCTGGTGCCAGAGACTTTGCAACTAAAGTCAAGATTCACACTCAAAGGAAGACCATTTACAGGAGGGACTGAGAATTTTTGGTGTAGCTCTCACTCTAAGGAAGATGAAGTCAGACACCAGAGTTATTGTAACCAAATAGTATCAGGACTGAAGGAGACTGGTAATTTAGAGTACAGAGGAGGCAGGTATGGTGGTTCATGTGTATAACTGCAGTGGCTCAGGAGGCTAAGGCAGGAGGATAGTAAATTCAAAGCCAGACTCAGCAACGTAGCAAGGTTCTAAGCATCTTAGCAAGAACCTGTTTCTAAATAAGATATATATTTTTTTTAAAAAAGGCCTGGAGATGTAGCTCAGCAGTTAAGAGCCCCTGGGTTCAATCCCCAGTACCTAAATAAATAAAGTACAAATAGTTGGTTTTGACCCACAGCAGTTTCTGGTCTTATTTGATGGAGCCAAGTCTGGATTCTAGGAAAGTAGAGAATAGTAAATAAAATTCTAACAAATTAAATCAGTAAAAAATCTCCAAAAATTTCAGTGCCAGTAGCCTCAATTTTATTCTCTAACAAAGTATAGCACAAAGGGGAGAGACAAAGAAACTTTTATTGTAGTCTTGTTTGGACCAAAGTTAGTGAGCCCTGGAGAGATTGGGTAATACATAATCAAGTCATTGATCGTACCACAGAATGTGAGGCAGGTATGATTAATTTCACTTTATGCATGAGGCCGGTGTGTGATTAATAGCGTGGTGTGCCACTCCAGGGGGAATCCCCTTTCTTTGTATTCTGTGAGAATGGTGCCCCCTAGAGCATGATTGGCAGCTCTAGGCTGGGAGTCTAGGACTGGCTAAGTATATTCTGTTAAGCAATCTGTCTGGATTTAAGCCACCTCATTCTTCAGTAGCTAATAGACCCAGAGACCCAAATGAGGCTTCACAATCAATGAGTCTATAGGATATTTGTCAAGTTAATGCTACGACGGAAGTTCTCTATTTCCTCTGGTCTTGGTGAGGAGATTTTTATCCTTCCCTAGAAATGACTTTGGTGCTGGGCTTTTGTTCTTTGAGACCTCAGCCTTGAGCTTTGTTTGCTTGTTTACTTCCTCTCCTGCATCCTTGTTTAGGTTCCCAGCAATATTTTTCTCTTCTGCTTATTTGTTTAAGAACAACCGCCTGTGTCATTTCCTTCACCTCTGGCATGTCCCTTGGTTTTGTTTTATTTTTATTGTAGTTTTATGTTTATGGCTTGGGGCACTAACAGGCTGTGTTGTGCAGGCCTGTGACCAACTTGGGACATTACGATATACAGTGTGTTGACAATGGGAAGGGTGATGGCCAGCTCAGGATAGTGGGACATGCTCCATTCCCGAACAAAAATAGGTCTGAGTTCTGCTACACACAGCCAAGATTCTGCCCATCTCAGTGAGTGGGAGCAGACTCCACACATCCCCTTACGCTTGAGTATTTGGTGTCTTCGCTGACTCCAGTTCATATCCCTCCAGGTAACTTTTTACCCATGATGCTGTCTCTGTTGCTGCTGCTGCTACTATTGGGCATGCTTTCTTTTTAATAAAGGTCACATTTTATCCAGACAAGAATAACTTGAGGTTATTGAATCCCTTGGCCTATCATTTCAATCCTGTTGTGTTTAGCTTAACATCTTCTAAATGTAAACCTTAATTATATTTGGCTATAAAAGTTACAGCATATTAGTTTTGAAAACTTTGGAAGAAAAATAGAGAAGTTTAAAGAAAAAAAAGCCCAGCTCTAACCCTACCACTCATACTTAGCCTCTGTTTATATTTATATGCTACCAATTTCTTTTAAAATGTGCAAGGACTTTTATTTATTTGTTATTTATTTCAGAAAAGATCTCACTAAGTCACTTAGGCTGGTCTCAGACTTGCAATCCTCCTGCCTCAGGCTTCCAAGTCATTGGGATTACAGATATGCACCACCATGACCAGTTGCAGAGACATATTTATGGAAAAAAGGAATATTTCTATTTTACTCAACATAATGCTCACATTTATAATCATCTATGATTATGTGTACCTGTGTATATTTTAAAAGTTGCTTCTCTTTGTTTCACAAATATGTCATGAATACTTTGTGTCATTAAGTGATCTCTTAAAATTTAATTTGCAATGACAACATAGTATTCTGTTTTATGGATCTACCTTAATTTATCTCATAAATAAGATCTTCTCTAATAGTTCATGTTGTTTCAATAATTTGAATACACATTTGTGTGCATTACCCACTTTCTTTGATAGACATTTCTGTAATAAGACATAATAAGTTAAAGTACAGGCAATTTTTTAAGGTTTTCAATATATATTTAATCTCCCACCAGCAGCAGATAAAATATCTGAGGAAACATATTATTTCAAAGCTGAGAGAGAATCTCAGGAAAAATCTTGTTCAGTGATCCTTAACCAGTGGGGTAGACACACTTAGGAAGGGCTTTTTAAAAATGTACCCACATTCATTCTAATTTAGTATTTATGAAGCTCAAGTTTCTGTTTTGCTTTCAGTTCTGCAGATGATTTTGGTTCACACTCCATAATAACTTAATTTTACAGATGAAGAAATAACTTCATTTCTTCATTAAAATGAAGTTAATAACTTCATTTTACAGATGAAGAAATTGAAGCTAGGTGAGGCTCATTAAAGCCACCTGGTTTCCTACAGTCGTGCCCGTTCACCAAGTGACCTCTCTGCACACTGATTGCCCATTGTCTGGAAAGCAACAATGACAATAACAACAATCACCACAACTCTCCTTCACCTCCAGTAACCACAATTAATCATTGAGTCCTTCCTTGGTGGTCCCAGGACTAGAATAGCACTTTAAAGTGAACAATTTGATTAAAGTGCCAGGACCACTTTAGACAACTCTTCAAGTGAAAGGGGCCTCAAACAATCTGAAAAAAAGGAATAATTGAGTAACTTACTTTGAAGGTACTGCCAAAATCAGAAATAAACCCACCTTTCCAAAGCTACATTAACCTAAGAATAAAAAATAATCTACAATAACTGTAAACAACACACACACAGAGACACAGACATACACACAGAAGTTCCTTGCTTTGTCCCCTCTCACTCTGCAGGAATTCCAGTCCTTTTCCAATCCCCAGCTCCATCTCTTCATATTCCACATAGAGGAGACTGAGAAGCAAATAACACTCACTCGAGCACAGTGGAGAGTCCTTTACCTACCTGACCAGGTGTGGCTGGTGTCAATCTCCTAGAATTGATATCTACTGTTTCTGCCATCTTCCCCCAGGGCCACAGAGAAGGTGCTGAAGAAAGATATCGTCTATGGCTGCTTCTTTCCAGACATGGACTGCAGTCTGGAAAGAAGAACAGAGAACATCTGTTTGTACTATTAAGTCCACTTCTTAAATTCTCCAGGCTCCCACCAGTCATCCTGGGGTAGGCAGATGCCTTTCATCCAGTTGCTGTCATGGGCACTGCTAGGCATTACTCCACTGAGCTCTCGATGTCTGATAGAGTTTAGTGAGTCTATTCTGAGATTTCATCCACTCTCAGTTACAGTGCTTGACTCTGTGACTCAGATATGGGTCTGTAGGACAATCTTGTGAATCTCTGCTTTTCTCCTTCAGAGTAAATTCTTTCTGAGGAGCCCTGATGTAAAAATTCCTTGTATAAGTAGACAGTTGGTTCACTACCCTAGAGAGTTCTCTGAGCATGCCTGCCTCCTGGGGGAACCCAGCACGACAGTCAAGGTTGGACTCTACTTAAATCTACCTAAAAATTCTAGGCATGTAAGTGGATACACTATCAATTCCCCAACCACAGCATTTGATTTGCAAGGAATCAAGATTTCATACGTAAATCATAAAACCAAAGAAAAATATGCCTAGAGAGGACCTTTAAAGCATTGGCAAATAAGAAATTACACAAAGGGATCCTATCATACAGATAGATTTTCAGCACCCATAATACAGATAGATTCTCCCCACATAAGAATCTCAAGAAATTAGTTGTTAAAAGAAAACAACTTCATGAAATTGTATAAGGAAGAGTTACTTGTACCAACAATACCTCAGGGAAAAATCCCCCTGAGGTGGAAACATTGTCTCTTCTTCCTGTGGCTCTTTCATTGCTGTTGACCCCTAGGTCTTCACATATTGATAACTATCTGCCCTTTTACAAATTAATATAGGAGAGGTCCTACCATAGTCCTTCCTGATAAATTGCATTTTAGATAGAACCTTGCTTTCTAGTTACTCAAGGTCCTATTCATAGAATGAAACACGTTTAATTACTTTTTAAAAAATTGAGAGCATCAGAGAAAAGAAACTTTTTGGCATTGGATGTTCAGAGTCAAATATGGCCATGTGACTGATTCAACTTTCTCAAATCACAAATTCTCACATATAAACGAGGGACTTTCTGTGTTTTCCTAAAAGGGCTTTAATCTTACGTTGAACCCTATTTCTGTAGGTTTCTGTAGGGTAACTTAAATTAGATCAATGATTTCTCTGTCATTTAAAATTTAAATTTACCAAATTAAAGGACTCTGGCCCAGCAGCAGAACTAAACTAAAATATCTGGCATTGGTGAGAAGAAATCAATTTATCAAATATTTATCAAATATTTTATACCAAAACCTTTCTTTCTTTCACTTAGATCAAATTTTTTAAGATTAAAATTAGAAACACAAAGTTTTTTGGTTTTCCCTCCACTGCTACTGGACAAAGTCAACCTTGTCTCCCAATTAAGTGGAATTAAGGCAAATGTGAAATGGTGACCACATTTTTTTGTGTGTTATTTAGCTAAGTCTGAGCAAGGTTTAGGAAGGCAAGCCAAGGAAGAGAAAGCAAGACTGTAGGAGGCACCCATGACCCTTCCCACAGTCTGCCCCAGATCCCCTCCTCCTGTGATCTCCTGGGAAAGAGACAGAGGATTCTGCTGGCTTTCTTTGAGGTTGGCAGGAATGAAAGAATTTGTGCTGTGCTATTGGCTTCCTCGAGGAACTGAAGCCAGTTTGTCTGGCATAGGCCGGAAGGCAAGCTCCCTGGACTTCCTCCTCTACCTGTCTTCCCTACACCTGCTCTCACGGGCCAGGCCCCATTCTCTCATTACCTCTAACCTCACTCCACATCTTGGCCTCACTTCCTTCTGCATCAGGATTTTCATATATAGATTCTGCATTTTCTAAATGTTACTATTAGAGTTTTATTCTATAATCTTCTTCATCTGACTTTTGAATATACTACTATTTGTGCATTATTTCTTCTTTTTTTTTTTTTTGCATTATTTCTTCTTATTATGATATCTCTGACAAAAAACAATAGGGAAGCTCACTGCAATTAAGTGTTGATGTACTTTTTTATTTCAGAAGATGGTAAATTCTTTTTTTTCCATCACACATTTATATTTTAATTTAACAACAGGCAAAATAGAATTAGAGTGACCTCCAAAATGAAGGTTATTTATCAAAATTCACTGAAGATACCAAAAACTCAATTTTTTGAAATATTATAAGCAGTCCCTTATAATTCAGAAGGTGGGGATGTAGACATTCAGTGAGAAGATGGTAAATTTTTAAAGGTAGGGACCATGTCTGATTCTCCTCAGCACCCTACACTGACATATGGAGGTGCCCAAAGCCTATTCGGAGCATACTTAATGAATGCATCTTTTCTGTTAACAAAGAAAGCCAAACAACCTTTTAAAAGACTTATCTGCTTATCATTCATAAACCCAATGTAAAAGCCAATGGAAATATGCATTAATATAAATAATTTATCACTAATTACTGATTTTCTAATAAATGGAGATATTGTTTAATCTTCTTCTAAGCAACGATTCAAAGCCAGCAGATTAAGAGTCTTTGGACTCCTGCAGCAAGAGTCAGCTTCCTTCTTGAATTTGTCAAAAGTTACTGATTTATTAATATCACAATGTAATCACCATAACAATATTGAATTCTAAGCTGCACTCCTGGTTTTTTCCTAAGTCATGTGGAATTGAACTACGTTGCAGATATTATGAATTAAATTCTCTGCTAGCCTTGCCTATATTAACGTGCTGCACAAAAATCAAGATGGAGAAAAGAGCAGCATGTCAGCCTCTCAGTCCTCTACCCAATCTTTACATTGTGACTGGATAAGAGGAATTCCAAACACATCATGAATTTCCAAATCATTTTTAAATTCTTTTGAGTTATGTAATCTCAACTTAGTTAAATAAACACTTATGAAGAATTTATTCAAAGTTATATGTGATACTAGAGGAAAAAGAGAGCATTTTAACTATTTTACTTGCAACCTAGAACATTCTTTATTTGATTATGTTGTTTCTTGTAAGGTACTTATGGAGATAATAAAGCTTGTGGCAGTACTTAGCTGCATAAATTAACAACAGGTTTAGGCTTAAATTCTAAATATAGTTGATTTTAGAAGACAGAAGAATTACTAGACTCTCACCAGCTTCAAAATTATAAAAACTGCAAGAGTTCTCGCAAATACTTAGAAGTCCTGTTTTTATTTTCACATTTAAATATTCACTAAACACTACTGATTAATTTATTTTTATTCCCTGAAATAACAAAAAAGTGACTCAATGCCAAAGAGAATGAATGTACACATTAACTGAGGAAGTTTTGTTAAATAAACTTGGCAAAATATTATCCATAATTCAAATGTTAATAAGTACCAACCAGCCTTTACTAGGGTGAACTTAGAGATAATAATGTTACATATTAATGATTTTCTTCCACTAATGAATAGAAGATAGTTCTCACTGACTAAATAATATTACTTAGAGTTGGAACTTTAGTTTCATGTTTAATGATTTCAAAACTATGTCAAGAAAACAAGCAGAAGTAATTGGCATTTGTGTGGCCATCAATGATTTTGAAGTTTTCCCAATAGTCAACCCTCAAAAATGCAGTATAATTATTCACTATATCTGTCTTGACTGTTAAGACTTGTCTAATTAGATCATACCAGCTGGCAAAGACATTTCAACCTCTTCCAGGACATCCCAAGCCACATGGATGTAGTAGAGTTCAATGGTTTGGAGCCTGGGTTTTAATCCTAGCTTATCACTTTATTAGCTAAGTGGTCCTCAGCAGCTAAGCATCATTTCTCTGAGCTTATAGTTTCCTAACCAATAAAATGTGGTAAGAATATTTGTTTTTCTGTGAGAATAAAATAAAATAATGTAACTGAAATGCTTACAGTGAAGACAAGCAGTGCTCAATAAATAATATTTAGAAAGCAACTTTTTATTTTCAGCAAATTTTTAGAGTGTAAGTCTCATTCTGCACTATCCAGAGCTGAATGTGGCAGTGTTTGTTGTCAGCATGAGAAACCAAGAGTAGGGAAAATATTCGACCAATGATTTGAGAATAGTTATGGCCTGTGTAGTAGACAAGGCCTGTGTCAGAGATGGATAGCAGGCATGGAAAGCTACAAGGGGAAAGTATTTTATAAATATCCAGGAAGATTCAACCTAAACATTTTTGTTAAGGGACAGTCTCATTGTGCCAGAAGAACAAATATTTATTTGGAATCTTTATATGCAACGCCAGACAATGTAAGAGACATGCTGAAATTAATTTGGTAAATATTAATTGTGTCTAATTATGCATCAGGCCCTGCTCTGTGCACTGAAGTAGGAGCAGTGAATAACAGTCAAATCTTCTGCTCTTAGGGAGTTTGCATTCTAGTGTAAGAAATATAAAGACATGATTTCTTTCTTGAAAGCTTTTTCTATTTCTTGAAGAAGACACGAAACTTTGCATTAGAAAGTACAAAACAGCAATAACAAATAATTGGAAAGCACTTAAAGTCACTAGAAGACTGAGCAAAGTAGTAGAAGCAACGCATGGTGACCCAGAGACTTGAGTTCAAATCCAGATTTGATAGCAACTTTGGGCCTTGGGACAATCAAACATTTATTAGATTCTCATATTCTCATCCATAAAATAAGCATAATATCAGTTACTTTATAAGGTTGTTATGATGACTGAGATTTTTTGTGTTAATCCCTTCTTACACTGACATGGAAACATCAATGTCTCAATTAAGGAGGAGACTTGGCCAGTGCCTCAAAGGATAGTAAGCTTTGGCAAGACAGAGACAAAAAAAAGATTCTAGGCCAAGAAAAGTGTGTGATAAAAGACATGAATTTGGAACAGCATAAGGAGAATTTGAAAGTAAGTTGGATAATTTGGCTATAGCAGAAAGTTCATGTAGATAAGAAGAGAAACAACTTAAGATGATAGGTGGTCCTTGGATGAGTCATAGAGAAATTTTTGGAAGTTACAATAGCTCTCATGCATATGGAGACATTGAAACACAGCATAATTAGGTGAATTATCCAAAGTTATATCATTAACAGTGAAAGTAGAATCCCAATGTCCATCTGGCACTCTGCCTCCTTGATGGCCTAGCCAGTGGTTAAGACAATATCTTATCATCCTCCTCATCAATTCATATCTGAACATTCACAGCCTGTTAGACATTTTTCATAATATATAGCAGATATCATACCCAACCCTCTAGTTTAAGTGTTGCATTTATGGCAAGAAGAAGCAATTCTAAACAACCAAGGGGAATGAAAAACAAGGGGCTATTTCTCAAAAATGAGATGGTGCTTTGTAAAAATGAACTGACTTTATGATGCCATCTGGAAAATGCTTTTGTATTCCCGATACAGTGCACTGAGCATAACTTAAAGTTGACTAACCAGCTCTGAAATACTCTCTTCTGCTTCTTCACATATGGACATAGCCTACAGGAATAAATGTTATTAGTCCTTGGACAGGACATCTGGTGTGAGTTCTCAGCAAAAAGGTGTGCAATTTTGGGTGAATTGCATCTGAGCATGTAAGCTTAACTTTGGAAACTTCAGGGTTGAGCGGTCCCTAATGGCTGAGCTTGTTCAGAAAGAATCTAGAGATTCCAAACCAACCTCTAATCAAGAAGTTTCTGTTCTCCCTCCCTCTTTTTCTCTTCCTTTCTTCTTTTGTCCCTTTCTTCCAACATTAAATGTTTCCGACATAAAATGCACTGTGGCATATTCAGACAAAATTAAGAATTTCAAATGAATTTGAACCCTAAGACATTACATGGTAGTCCGACCTCTTGCTGCTTATGGCAGCAGATGTTTCTCACAGTTTCTTCCAAAGTAACAATAGTCTTTTCACATAATTTATTGTAATTGGATGTTGGAATTATGGACAGAGAAATCCTTCTCTTTTCTAAAATTTAGTAATAGAACCTAATTTTAACACCAATAGAAAAGACTTAGTGTCTCATAAAAGAAAGAAACTTTCATTAATTTGGAATTAAGCTCATACTAGCTTTGTTTTATAAAAATGTCACCAATAGAAGTCTAATGCTTGTATATAGGAACATTTAATTTGCTGAGGAGAATAAACTACTCTCAAACAATTAAAAACACTAATTTATGGATAAACAACTGATATGTTAAATACAAATCATTCTTCTCTATTTATTGAAGAAGCTTCTTAACTCTTTTGCTTGACAACATGTAATTAGCCCAAGTTGAATTGCTTTATTTGATTGAAATTAATAGAGCTAGGTTTCCTTTTTAAATCATTTTGTTCAAATTGACTCTCTCATTTTGTCTAAAAATAGTGATAATTAATAAAATATGCCCTTGAAAAGCATATCTGACACCCTGATGGTGAGCATGGTATGCTTTTAGATGAGGACTGATGATTTGGTTTGTTAGTTTCATGGTCATTTTTACCTCATTCTTACTCTGCCCTTTTTTGCATAGAAAAGTATCCTTTGCCACTCCACAGGCAAGCTAAAAGTAAACATGAGTTTAGCTAGCAGTCAGCATTTCATATAGAAAGATTTGGTTGGGGAGATGAAGATTGAAATGCATATCTGAATTGAAATATTCGTTTTCTGCACTGTGGCACTATGGTTGACAAAGTGATGTTCAGTTTATTAATATTCTAAAGGGCCTAAATAAAGAGAAAGTAGAAATACTACAGCTTTGGGACCACAGTCTTTCTAACCCCGGCTTTCCCATGTACTCCATGTGCGACACTTGAGCATACAAACTTCTCTAAGCCCCACTTGGGTACTGGATGAAGATGATTATAGCTATTTAGCAATTGCCAAATCATATTTATGGAGTGATTCATAGGTGTTATGCACTGTTTCAGTGGCTTTATATAGGTTCTTTCACTTCATCTACCCACCAAGCCCATGAGGTTTATATTTCTATAACTATATTTTACAGATGAGGAAACTGAGTTGCAGAGAGGTTAATCAACTTGCCCAAAGTCATACACTGGCAAATAGCAAGGCATGGGTTACAACACAGGCAGCCTAATGCCAGACTTCATTTCTAATGGTTTTGAGAGTTAAAGTGAAGATTGAAGTGGTTAATATAAAAGACTAATATATGACCTCACGCAGGGTAAAGACTTTTTAAGTGGATTTCTCCTACATTTCTAATCACTAGTAGCTTCCTCTTAAAGCTCCTTTTCCTCTCCTATGCTTCAAGATATTGGAGTGCCTGAAGGGTCTCTCCTGGCCCTTGTCCTCTCCATCCACACTCTTCCATGTGACCTCCTCCATCCCCAATCTTGTAAACACCATCTCTGTGCTGATAGCTCCCAATTCTTCATCTCTAACCCTGACTCTCCTAGCACTTTTAACTCATATACCCTATTTTCTACTTGTCATCTTATACCATGTCTAACAGACTAACTCAAACTTAGCAGTCCAGAATGGCACACCTAATTTTTCTCCATCAAATCTACTTTTTCTTTTGTTCTTCTGAATCCTCAGAAAATGGCACCATGATGAACTCTTTTGCTTTAGATAAAAATCTAAGATCCATGCCCCTATATCAAATCCTTCAGCAAGTCCCACAGGTTCTACCTGTACCTTTCTCCATTTGTACTTACACAGTCTAGTCCAAGCCACTGTCCCTCTTGTTTAGCTCTCCAAGAGTTTCTTTACGATTGTCTCCAAGCTGCCTCTCTGGCCTTCTGTGTAAATCCACCATCTGCACAGAGCAGTGTGTTCATTATAGAATACAACTGAGATCAGTTACTCTTCTCCTTGACACCACAAATATCTTCCTACTATATCTAGATTAAATTCAAACTCTCTACCATAGTTCACAAAATCACACAAGATCTGGCTTCTGCCAGTGTTGCTTAGCTCATGCCAACCATTTTCCCCCCATCCATTATCTCCAGGAACTCTGAGCATCTGCCTGGGTTCCCAGATTTTCAGGATCATTGCTGTTTTGGACCTTTGCCCAGCTTTCCCCTCTTCAGAGAGATCATCTAATCGCCCAGCTTTCCCCTCTTCAGAGAGATCATCTAATAGTTGTTTCTTTTATACCAATGTTCACTTCAAATGTCTATCATAGACAGGCTTCCCAACCACTCAATTTGAAGTAGCTCTGTCACTTTCCCCCTTTAATTCTCTACACTGAGCTATTTATTAGTTTTTATTGTCTGTTCCTCTGCTATGGTTTGTTAAGTGTCCCCAAATGCCCATGTGTTAAATGTTTGGTCTCTAGTTCATATTACTATTGGGAGGGGGTGGAAACTAGGAGGAGGGGCCTTCTGGAGG
>PVHX01011341.1:0-64723 GCA_004024805.1 Geosciurus inauris | reverse complement strand
GGTACATATACACAATGGAATATTATTCAGCAATAAAAGAGAATAAAATTATGGCATTTGCAGGCAAATGGATGGAACTGGAAAGCATTATGCTAAGTGAAGTAAGCCAATCCCAAAAAACCAAATGCCGAATGGTCTCTCTGATTAGTGGATGCTGATGAATAAGGGAGGTGGGAATGGGAAACATAAGAGAAATAAAATTTTTCATTTTTAAATTAGAAATATTATGCAAAGAGTTAAGTCACTTCTTGGAGTTAATATAAGAATTATATGAGGGCTGCGGTTGTGGCTCAGTGGTAGAGCGCTTGCCTCGCATGCGTGAGTCACTGGTTTCGATCCTCAGTACCACATAAAAAATAAATAAATAAAATAAAGATATTGCGTCCCTCTACAACTAAAATAAAAAATAAAAAAAAAAAGAATTATATGAGAATTCCGGTAATCACATTTTGTGCAATATTAATTTTAATATGGGAATTAATACAGAGGATATTTTGAATGCCATCAACAGACAACAATACTAGCATAAAATGCTAATAGCCTATATATATATAAAAACATACACTTTCCAAATAACTCTTCTGAAGAAAAAGAACAGTCTCACCACCTTGTCCTCTTCATGTAAAATGATTACTTTTAATACAGAGATTGGATAATCCCTCTCCCTAACAGGAATTGTGTGAGCATAAGTATATGTGAGTGTATGTGTACATACACATAAACACACTCCACTGTTTTACTTAATTTCAAATCAGCATATTCAAATATATTATCTTCTAATATGCATATAATGAACTTTATTGAAATCTAAGCTTACTAGGATTAGTCCTAACTTTTAGATATGAATAACAAAAAGGAGCTTTGGAATCAAATCATAAAGAACTGTGTTCAATCTCAGCTCCACTATTTTCTCTCGAGGAAACTTGAGACAAATGAATGATCACTCTAAGGCATAATGCCCCATTGTAATTTGGAGAGTTTTTCCCAACAGAGTTGTGGTACACACTAGTGAGATGAATACATCTAGCATGTGCCAGGCAAATTCTGAACATTCAATAAATTTGATTCTCTTCTCTTTAATTGAAATATGAATGATTTTGATAAAAATGCTTCCTAAGCTATGCACGGTACTGTTATTAATAAATTACTCTAGTTAACATTATTAATAAACAATTTAAAATTTGTATTAATATTTGTCTTATGAAACAATTATTGTGAGTTAAATAGCCACTTTGCCTTAAACATTATACTGCATTACATTTATCAATGAAAAGAATTCTGAGGGACTGGGGTTGTGGCTCAGTGGTAGAGCGCTTGCCTAGCATGTATGAGGCACTGGGTTAGATACTTAGCAACACATATAAATAAATAAATTAAATAAAGGTCCATCGACAACTAAAAAATTATTTCAAAAAAAAGGAATTCTGAGAACATCCTAACTATAGTCTTTCAATCTAGTAACCAAATATCAATGCTAAACCTCAAATGGACTATAAACAGGATTATTAAGGATTATATATGGTTCCTATTTAGTAAAGAGAAAGAAATAACTCCAAATTTATTTTTTAAATCCCTTATAAAACTTAGCATAGTAAAGGAAAAGTAAACAATGGAAACCACATGACAAAATTACTTAAAATATGTATATTTTTAATTAATCCTTTCCCTTTTCCCATTTTGCTGTCAGAAAATGAAAGCCCTTGAAGTATAAGCCCTTAATCAACACACATCAACAATTCTAATATTAAGTTTGCTAACATTCTTAAATGTTTAGAAAGTTCAAAATTAGGGAAGAAAAGTCAGGAGTAAGATCCTTGAGTACATCAATTGCTGGAACCTGGACAAGATTCAATCAATCTGTGCAAGATTCAATCAACTCTAAAGAAAGATTAGGGTCAATAATCAACTCTAAAGAAAGATTAGTGTCAATAAAAATTTGCATGTCAGCCGGACGCGGTGGCGCAAGCCTGTAATCCCAGCACTTAGGGAGGCTGAGACAGAATCGTTACTTAAAAGCCAGCCTCAGCAACCGCAAGGTGCTAAGCAACTCAGTGAGACCCTGTTTCTACATAAAACACAAAATTTTTTTTTTTTGGTACTGGGGATTGAACTCAGGGGCACTCGACCACTGCGCCACATCCCCAGCCCTATTTTGTGTTTTATGTAGAGACAGGGTCTCACTGAGTTGCTTAGCACCTCGCTTTTGCTGAGGTTGGCTTTGAACTCGCGATTCTCCTGTCTCAGCCTCCCAAAGTGCTAGGATTACAAGCGTGAGCCACAAAATAGGGTTAGGGATGTGGCTCAGTGGTCGAGTGCCCCTGAGTTCAATCCCTGGTACCAAAAAAAAAATTTGCATGTGTTCTATCCATCCTTGATGGAGCCCATTCTTGTTCTCCCACACTTTGCATTTTATAGTCACCTTTTTTGTCCTGCTTCTACTGTGTCCACAAAACTTAAGCACCAGACATGAAGGTAATAGCCTTCCAGAGACTGCTTGACCAGTTCCTACAATTGCATTACGTTAAATCCCTGTAACAAATCCCCTCACGTGTATATATGTGTGTATTAACATGCATGTGTATATGTTTAAATACATGTATATGTGTGTATGTATATATATTAAGTGATTTTTTACAAGGATGTAATCTTATGTGGGAGCTGGGGATGGAGACATATAGATACACATATAATTTCTCTGACAGAATCCTGATTGATATAATACCCTTATACTTAAACTATTACTATTTTTCTTCCCATTCTTTTCTCCAGATATCTTACATTTCTTTGCCCTTCTCAACGTGGAGGTGGGGGACAAGAATAATTAAATAAGAAACACCTCCCTCTCTCTCCTTCAGCTTACAAGGTCAAAATTAGTGGCCAAGGAGCGGAGTTTTAGCTCAATTGTAGAGCGCTTGCCTAGCATGTTTGATGCACTGGGTTTGATCCTCAAAAAAATAAATAAATAAAATAAAGGTATTATGTCCACCTACAACTAAAAAAAATTTTTTTAATTAGTGGCCAAAATTATGATGACATTTCAGGATAAAGTATACCCAAAAGCCATTTTCTATCTCTTCCTTCTTATCAGAACCCAGTATGATTCACATTAGAGACCCACTTGCCTCATGAGAGAGTGGGCCTAGGGGATAGATTTCCCTTCCTCCTTCCCTTTTTATGTTTTAATTGACACACAGTAATTATACATATTTTTTGAACTACAATGTGACATTTCAATACGTATATACAATGTGAAATACTATTGGCATATCTATCACCTCAGCCTTTTATCATTATTGAGAACATTCAAAATCCTCTCTACAGTTATTGTGAATATGCCATTTATTTTTGTCAACCATAGTTACCTACTGTGCAAGAGGACATCAGAAGTTATTCTTTCTATCCAACTGCACTTTTGTACCTGTTAACCAGTCTGCCTCCTTCCCTCACATCCTCCCCAGGCTCTGGTATCCACTCTTCTATTCTCTACTTCTTGCATATCAAGTTTTTAGCTTCCGCATATAAGCAAGAATAAAGTGTTAGCTTTTCTGTGCCTGAATTGTTTAACATAATGTCCTCCAGTTTGATCCATGTGCTGCAAATAACAAATGTTTTATTCTCTGACCAAATAATATTTAACTACATATATGTAATACATTTTCTTTACTCATTCATCTGTCAATGAACATCTAGGTTGATTCCATATCTTGACAATTGTGAATGATGCCATAATAAACATACAAATGCAGAGGCATCTTTGACATATTGATTTCAATTCCTTTGGCTATATACCCAGTAGTGAGATTGCTGGTTCATATGGTAAAATACTATCTCTAGTTTTTTGAAGAACCTTCATTTATTTTACATAATGGATATACTAGTTTTATTACCAGGGAACAGATTGTAATTATCTCAAGCCAATCATATTTATTTATTTTCCAGTGACTGGGTTAGGAATGGGCATGTCACACAATTCTGGCAAGTAAAATAATGGTAAGAGATGTTAAGGAAAAATTTTCCTCCTTTAAAGAGGACATGAAGAAAATATAGCCCTCTTTCTAATCATTAGATGTTGAGTAAGAAGATGGTATTTGGAGCTACTACAGTACTTAAATTAGACAATTTGTCCTCATCTTAATCCTCAGAGCCTGTGAGCAAGTTAGGTTACATAGCAAAGGGAAATTAATTTGCCAGTAGAATTAAAATTGCTAATTATTTGACCTTAAAATAGAGAGACTATCCTGGTTTATCTAGGGATAAACCAACACAATCACAAGGGTTCTTAAAAACAAAAATGGGAAGCAGAAGAGGAGAGGGATGGGGAGATGGACTATGGAAGAAAGGCAGAGAGAGATGCAACACTGCTGACTTTAAAGATGGAGAAAAGGCCCACGAATAGAGAAATGTGGGTAGTAATTTTCTATAGTATGACTCTGTCCCCTGATACAACCAGGAATGAGCATGAAGTATAAGCTAGATCAAACAGAGTCCATTTACCAATATTTGAAATGAAACAATTAATGAAATGACAGAGACAGATTGGCTTAGTGTTTTGAGAAGCCTCATTCAGTTACCACAAAAACAGTTTTGGGACCTGTAGGCTGGCCATCTTCCACTTGCCATGTAGGTCAAAGGGGCAAAGGAGGGCTGGGATTGTAGCTCAGCAGTAGAGTGCTTGCCTCCCATGTGTGAGGCCCTGGGTTCGATCCTCAGCTCCACATACAAAGCAATAAAATACATTGTGTCCATCTACAACTAAAAAAATATTTTAAAAAGGGGGGGGGGGCAAAGGAAACAGGTCTACAGAAAGATTAAAGCAGCCATGCCAAGGCACAGCAATAAAAGCATCAGGATGGTGTGTCACCCCTGATTCCAGATTCTCTGGAGGTCTGACTATACTCTAGCTCAGGGTTCCTTAAGGTACCTCTGTATCTTGAAAATTACTTTTTCCTTAATTAATTTTAACTGGAGTCTATTACTTGTTAACAAAAAAAACAAAAAACAAACAAACAAAAAAAGAAATTAGTGCACACCTGTGATTGCTTCATAATATGTCAATATGGCCATGATGAACTATTTCTCAGAATTCCCTTTCCTATATAATTCTGAAGAGGGTTGGACACAGAATGATTCCTATGGGAGAGTTAATGGCAGAAATGATGCAGCAGCCAGTCTGTTGCTCACACAGGCTGCTGCTTAGCTCTGCTGACTCAACTCATTGGTATCAAGCAGCAACTGGGCCTACAACTTGCTCTACTTTGCCTTGGATCTGTCTTATCTATTTTAATTCCTGGGTCAGGTATGTGTGTTTAGCTGAGAGATGAAGATTTATAAAAGTTACTTTTATCCATATATTATTTCATCCTATACATACTAAACCCCATCATCCCATCATAGTGATTTTCTGCCATTTTGTACTTCAGCTCCTAAGCTTTGTTATAGCTCCAACCTGACCTCTAGTTGTCTTCCTCCATACCCTCTTATTAATAATCGTGGGGACCTTCCATTTTATTTAAATCTATTAAAACCACCGGGCAAGAATAAAATAAGATCTAATGTATTAATGTACTACCCCTTCCTTATTCAAACAAGTGTTTCTGATAATACCACCAGCTCAAAGGAATCATTTTTGCAGACATGCAAATTTCAATTGTCAGTTTAGGCTTGAAGGCAAAAAGAGGCCCCAAGGTAAATGACCATTTATTCTGACAACTCTTGCAGCAGGCCTTGGTCACCACACTAGGAAACAGGATGCTCCAGATTCTCCCATTATCTCTTAGACACAGCAAACATTCTTTACACTTTTTTTTTTCCATTCTTACCAATGTAAAATCATGAAGTCAGTGAAAGTATCTGACTTGTTCCCAGACTCATCTCCCATATCTCCCATTTGCCTGGCACAAGTAGGTACTCAATAATATTTGTTGTTCTTTGCTGCATAAGCTTGTACAAAGGCCCACTTTGACTCAAGAAATCCCAGCCGACCCTGAAAAACTGTAGTATAAACACCATACACCAAGTCCACAGCAGCAGACACATTTCCACCACTGACTGACAAAACACTTGGATAAAACAGGGAATAAAGGAAAGATGATGATTATTCCTTATCACATCCACAATTCTAATTTAAAACTACAGACTAGTCAAACATATTATTATTCTATTTAAATTAAAATGTACCACCTAAGAAAAGTGTATGCAGAATGTTGTTTATCTCAGAAGAGAGAAGGGGGTTGTGGCTCAGTGGTAGAGTGCTTGCCTAGCATGTGTGAGGCACTGGGTTCAATTCTCAATACCACATAAATAAATTAATTAAATAAAGGACCTTCAACAACTAAAAAAACCATTTATAAATTTTTTTAAAAAGAAGATATGAAATAGACAAATATATAAATAATATATTAAAAATAAAATGGTTATCTATAGGAGGAAAGGAATAAAGTAGAGAGAACAAAGATAGAAGCTAGGCTTCTTTGCATATACTTTGTTTTTTTCATATGACAGGACTCCTATAAATATATCATTTATATAAAACAGAATTAATCCCTTTAGGCTGAGTCCATATTTAAAAAGCTATATGCTACTGGGCATACTGGTATGTGCATGCAGTCCCAGCTACTTGGGAGTCTGAGGCAGAAGGATCATTTGAGCCAAAAGCTTGAGATCAGCCTAAACAACACAGTGAAATCCCATCTCAAGAGGGAAAAAAAAGCTATACGCTATATGATTCTATATTGTAGAAAAAAAGCCAAACTATAGGGACAAAAACAAAACAAAACAGATTCATGGTTTCCAGGGACTGGAGGGTAGAGGGAAAAGTTGATTACAAAGTGGTTCAGGGCATTTTGGAGGGTGATGCATACTATATCATGATTTGGGTGGAGGTTTAGGCATTGGTCAAAACTGGTAGAACTATAAAATAAAAGTAATTTTATAGCATGTAAATTATCTTTTGGGGGGGGGGTACTGGGGATTCAACTCAGAGGTACTCGACCCCTGAGCCACACCTCCAGCCCTATTTTGTGTTTTATGTAGAGACAGGGTCTCACCGAGTTGCTTAGCTCGCTATTCTCCTGTCTCAGCCTCCCAAAGTGCTAGGATTACAGGCTTGCCGCACCACGCCCGGCTTCCTGATTTTTTAAAGTATAAAAATAATCCCCAGAGCCGGGCATAGTGGCACACACCTGTAATCCTAGTGCTCAGGATGCTGAGGCAGGAAGTTGGTGAGGTCAAAGACAGCCTCAGCAACAGCAAGGCACTAAGCAACTCAGTGAGACCCTGTCCCTAAATACAATATAAAATAGACCTGGGTCCTTATAGAAATAGAAAAAGCAATCATGAAATTCATTTGGAAAAATAAGAGACCCAGAATAGCCAAAGCAATCCTTAGCAAGAAGAGTTAAACAGGAGGCATCACGATACCAGAACTTAAATACTACAAAGCTTAAACTATACTACAAAGTCACAAAAGTAGTATGGTATTGGCACCAAAATAAACATGTAGACCAATGGTACAGAATAGAATACACAGAAACAAACCCACATAAATACAGATATCTCATACTAGACAAATGTGCCAAAAACATACATTGGAGAAAAGATAGCCTCTTCAACAAATGGTGCTGGGAAAACTGGAAATCCATATGCAGCAAAATGAAACTAAACCTTTATCTCTCACCATGCACAAAACTCAACTCAAAGTGGATCAAAGACCTAGAATCTAAAATTTCCTCTCACACCAGTCAGAATGGCAGTCATCAAGAATACAAACAACAATAAGTGTTGGTGAGGATGTGTGGGTAAAGGCACACTCATACATTGTTGGTGGGATTACATATTGGTGCAACCAATCTGGAAAGTAGTATGGAGATTACCTAGAAAACTTGGAATGGAACCACCATTTGACCCAGCTATCCCACTCCTCAGTCTATACCCAAAGGACTTAAAAGCAACATACTACAGTGATACAGCCACTTCAATGTTTTTAGCAGCTCAATTCACAATAGCTAACAGTGGAACCAACCTAGATGCCCAAGAAACTGTGGTGTATATATACATAATAAAATATTACTCAACATTAAAAGAGAATAAAATTATGGCATTTGCAGGTAAACGGATGGAGTTGGAGAATATCATGATAAGTGAAGTAAGCTAATCCCAAAAAACCAGGTGCCGAATGTTTTCTCTGATAAGTGCATACTAATCCATACAGAGGGGGCATGGGATGAATGGAGGAACTTTGGATGGGGCAAAGTGGGGGTGTAGGCTCAAAGGGGTAGGAAAGATGGTGGAATGAGATAGACATCATTACCCTAAGTACATGTATGGTCACACAAATAGTATGACTCTACTTCATGTACAACCAGAGAAGTGAAAAATTCTACTCTATTTGTATACAATGAAGAGCTTTCTACTGTCATGTGTAACTGATTAGAACTAATAAATTTTTAAAATTCAGTCATTAAAAAATTTTAAAAATAAAAAAAGAGAGGGAGGTTTGTATCTTCCATGATTAAAACAAAAATGTGAGAGGAACATAAGATAAAATTAAAGAAACATCTAGAAATATGAAAGAAGAAAGTTTCAAAGCAAAAAATATATTTCTTCTGAATATAATATGGACTGAACAGCTCTTTGAAAGCCATTGAAAAAAATTCAAATACAGAGAAATCAATGAGACCAAAAATATTTCAAAAAGAGATAGGTTAACTATATTTCAAAGGGAAAGAAAGAAAAGGCTAAAATAGAATGATGTCTTTGAAGAGGTAACCAAAACGATGTCAGGAAAAAAGCAGGAGAATAGGGGAATAATCTGAGAATAAGTTGATTTACTCAAGAAAATGTAGAGTAGAGTTTTTAGGGCTTTTAAAAAGTTAGAATATAGAAAATAAATGTGGAAATGTTACAAAATGATAAGGCAAGGAAATGTCTCAGGAAGAAAAGGTTTTGAGAAATTATTATAGATAAAGGCAGAAAACATCAATGAAAAGTACATTAAGGAAAAACCTAACTGATCTTCGTGAGGAAAGAAGAAATAAGTGAAAACAGAGAAACTAATACTTTAAAATAAGTAATAATTGTCAACTGGAGGTGGAAATATAGGTATTTTTCCTCAAACCTCAAACTTGAAATCAATGTCTTATTCTTTTCATCAATTACATACAAGTTTTTTTCCCCCTTGCAGGCAAGAATTTTCAGCCAATTTATACTGCTGCTTGTTTCCTTTGCTGTGCGGAATCTTTCCAGTCTGTAGTCTCACTTGCAAAAGGACAAACACTACATCATTCCACTTATGGGAGTTATCTAAAATGGTCAAACAAACAGTACAATGCAGGCGTCCAGTACCTGGGGAGAGAGCATGGGTCTTGCTATTCAACAGGTATAAAATCTGTTAACAAGATGAGTCAGTTATAGAAATCTGCTTTACAATATTATGCTTACAATTAACAGTATTGTATTGTGCACTTAACATTTTGTTAAGAGGGTAGATCTTATGTTGTATTCTTACCACAATAAAAAAGAATAACAAAAACTTTTAGCCAAAAGGAATATGAATTATAAACTGTTTCCCTCCAAGTCACTGTAACTAATACAAAGTAAATAGTTTCTTATATGTCTTCCCTGATCAGGGGAGATCTGAGAACTGTGATCTCCAAAAAATGGAAAGAATATTCATCTTTTCAGTCTGGATGAGTACATAGCAGACACTCAACAATGGATAAATAAGAAAATGAATGAATAGAAAAACAGACATGCACTGAAACACTACTTTTTCCTTTAGACATGAGTCAGGGCTTCTAAGTCACATGAAAAAATAGCAATAATTTTTTTATCAACTAAAAACAAATAATTCAATTAGACAAAAATGCAAAACTTCCTAAACTTGGATCTACTTTTTAAAATATTATCTCTTTTGACAGATTTAAAAGATTTCATAATTAAAACTCTGGCTATTATTAAGTAGAACAACAAACACCTATTATCTTACCTAGACAATGAATAGGTTTATCCCTGAAATTATTTTTATTTTTCACTGTACTCACCAGCGTTAGCTGAATCCTATTTACAGGATACTTCTGCATAATGCTGCTGGCAGCACTTTTTATTTATAAGCGTTCAACAAATTGGCCTGGTAGTAATTAAGATTAGTCAGAAGCTTGCATAATGAGTATAATTTTTCATTAATAGAAATCTCTGCATTTTAAAAATATGTTAATCATTACATTCCAAATAATGACATCCTTTTCATCTGAAATCTATACTCCTTGGTAGTATGGGAAGATTTTAATTCTAAATGTGATCCCTAAAATAGGCTTCAGCTTCACCTCAAAGAACACGTGGTTGGACTAAATGAAGACAACCCTACCTGGCCATGTCATCACTCAAAGCACCCATTGCCTATATTAAAAAGGGGATTGACAAAAAGATAATCTATGGCATGCATTTGCCTGCCACCAGTCACAAGACTTGGAGTCCTTGAAGACACAAAGCAAACATGTTGCCTCTTCGATCCTGTGCCTGACATAATATATTTTTTATTTATCTTAGGTAAATGACTTCTGGGTATGAGATTCAAACCAGATATTAAACTGTGGGGGATTTGTCATGCTACCAGGCTATGGGTTTAATATTCTATTCAGCAATCTAACTTAGAAAGCCATTTCTTTGCCCACCAAACATTAAGCATCTTCTAGAACCAGGCATTGTTACATTGCTTGGAATGTCACCTAATAAAATACAAATTGCTTGATCCTATTGCCTACACTCTAGTGGAGGGAGATAGACCATGAGAAATAACTGTAATAATTTATATCCAATGTTAAGTAATAAGTGTTATGAAAAACAGAACCAAAAATGTAGCAAGTTAAAGGTTATAGTGGGAAATGACTGATATTAAATAGGGTGGTCAGGGTACACTTCCTTAAAAATATAACATCTGAACTAAGACTTGGAAAAGTGAGTGAGTGATGGGTATGTGGTTCAGTGATAAAGCACTTGCCTCACATGCATGAAGACATGGGTTCAGTCCCCATCATCATGGGGCGGTGGGGGGGGGGGAGTGAGGGAATGAGCCACTTAGGCATTTGAGGAAAGGTTCATGAGCAGAAACATTTTATACAAATGATCCTATGTCGGGGAGAGCCTAATCTGCTTGAAGTCTAAAAGTAGGCAGATCAGGGTGGGCAAAAGGAATAGCTGAGGTCAGAGGGGAGAGCACATGAAATGTAGGCTTTTACTCTAAAATAGAAATCCTGTGGGTAATTTTGAGCTGAGGAATGACATAATCTGACTTGTATAAAGTGAAATCATTCTTTCTGCTCTGTTGGAAGAAGCTGAAGCAGAGATCAATAGGGAGGATCTTGTGGTGATCCAAATGAGAGATAATATCTATGTAAGTTTGTTAGGGCTACTGTAATAAAATACCACAAACTGGTGGCTTAAACAACAGAAATTTACTATACACAATTCTGGAGGTTGGAAGTCTGAAATCCAGGTATTGGTAAGGCCATACTCCTTCTGAAGGCACTAGGAAGATACCTGTTCCTAGCTTCTAATATCTTCAAGCATTCCTTGGCTTGCAGATGGCTATCTTCTCCCTAAGTCTCTTCATGTCCATGAGAGTGGTAAAGGTAATTGAGAAGTCATACCAGATAGGATTTGAAGGCTTAGCCACAGGTCTCCTTGCTGTGAGCCAAGTGGTTAGCTGATAGTCTCAAGGGATGCACCTCCAGGCTCTGAGGCATCATTCACACCAAGGCCATGAACTCGCTGGACTACTTCCAGCCAATGACTGAGCACAACAGGGGGCCTCAAGGAGCTTGCTCCTATCAAGGCAGTGTCTCTGGAGGCACTCTTTGCTCTGGTATCTGCCTGCTAGGGTTTTCCCAGAGTTGTAATGAATCTAAGCTTCTTCCTACCCTTTCCTCCTTTCTTCCTTCTCTTCACAGGTATGCAACCAACAATGCCATCCAAAGATTCTCCATTTTATGCCTTCTCTCTCTCCCCTTTATCTTTTATAGGAGATCCCCTCTATGGATTTTCCCTTGCACTTCGGATAACATCTGGGCATCCATATCTGGAGAACAAACTTTCATAATTAGCAGCATTAGCAGTCTGAGAAAGCAGGTAGTAAGATAGGATTTTTGGACTGAATCCCCACTACTTAACTGGCCAGGAGGACCACACCCAAGTGGTTTATAAGTCACAGACCATCCCTGGCACAAGGTGGGGGTCCAGCTGCCAAGGATTTTACTAGTAGTGATGTGGGAACACATCCCATTGAAAGGAACAAATATCCTTATCAATTAGACTCAGACATTGGAAAGCTAAAGGCCAACAAGCACAAAAGGAGAGTGGAGTTGGCTGGCTATTACTAAGTTGTATTGTCCTGTAGAGAAAAAACTAAGAACCCAAAGGCAATTAGTAACAGTTAAAGCCTTTTCAGTGGCTTATAAAGAGGCTCTTATCTCCCACAGTGGTTTTCAATAGTCCCTGAGCTTGCTCCATAAATATTTAAATGCTTAGCTGAGGCGGGTATATACAAAAGTCCTAGTTGGAAAAACCTGGAACCCAGGCATAGCATCTGGAGGTTAATGTCTCTGATTATTAAAACTCTATAGATTCCTCTGTCTCCTCAGAGCCTACAAAAGTGGCCCACAACTTCTTGTTAAAAGCTAGCTTATCCCCCATGCAATAAGACTCTACAGAATCCTCTGCACCACAAGGCAACACATGCCACCTTCAGGAGTTGCTCCACCTTGTCCCCTGGCATAAACTCCACCACAAGTTGTGGCGACATGTTAGGGCTGATAAGGGAGGGAAAATGATGACACCCCATAGGAACAGCAAGAATCAGTTAGCATGTTCTAACAGGATCCAGGGCAAGGCTTCTGTGGCTGGATTTTGAGGGTGCCTGATAAAGGGGAAAGGAACATAAGACTATATAAGCAAGTGTACACTAACTTCAGGACACTCTTTGGAGCATGGGCTTTAATGGTCTGGCAAGGACCTCCAGAAGGGAAAACCCTGTCACTAGTGTGGCTCACAGAAGCCTGGAAAAGGCTATAACCTATGCTCAACAAAGTGGACATACTTCAGTGCTGATATGTGATAGAGGAAGAGATGAGGCTGAGAGAAGTAGGTACACTGGAATGGATTCATTATGAGATGCCAAATGACTCACTAGAGCATTCCACTTCATAGGAGGACCAAGATGATACTTCATTCATCAAGGCCATGAAGAATTTGCTCTTAAGAGAGGAATCAGCACCACTTAAGAACTTCACTGGTGACAGTCCTTTTTGACTACTTCTCCAGAGCCTAGGGCAGGAAAGGCAGTCACAAAGTTTGGCTTATTTGTAGCAATAGGGGTGATGAAGCCCCAAAGCAATGGAGACCAGGTGGCAACACAGAAGCCAAAAGGCCAGAATCACTGAAATGACAGGCAAGGCTAGAGAGATAACCAGCTGGTCAGACACCTGAAGGGAATAGCTATCAGAAGACTGGAAACAAAAAAATATCCACCATGAAAATGGACAGACAGTTGTGAGCATGAGTGTGAATATTTCTGTGTCCTATGTTCATTCTCACCAGAAAGCATTCATCACAGAATAGGCATTGGATCATCAAAAAGCAAAATGATGTGGCCAGTTGTCATGAATTAGCCTTTGTCATCAACATCCCCCTCCCCCAAAACAAAGATAGAGACTTATTCCTGGGACCAGCACCACAAATTCCACATACCAAGCTCAATCTACCTACTTCCACTTCTGAATTTCCAATCTCAGAAACTGTTGCTAGGCATCATAAATAGCACTATTCCTTGAGGAAGTCACTTGCCAAGACTCAGCAGAGAATGACACACCTATTAGAGAAGGCAGAGGTTGTGAGGCCACAGAATGACCACCAGGGTGATGGTCACTGCCAGACCCTCACACTGCCCTTAGAAGGCAAGTGGCTGGTTCCCGCTGAAGCAGTGTTGTGTCCAAGCTGTCAGCCAACTCTCCAGGGCCTCTTTTCCGGAGGCATTTTGGCATTAACCAACACCTAGCATCATGCAGGATCAACAAGGCATTACAAAGGAAGCCAGGTTTCTGTATTCCAAATCTATGCTTCATTTGCCAATTGGAATATGGGGTTGTTTCTGCCACTGAACTTTTTTGCACAGTAAACATGATGCACTCTTCAAAAAACAAACAAATAGCCACCTGCATCCCTTCCACTCTGGGAAGGCCAATGATTTATTCTCATAAAAGTAGACACCTATTCTGGATGTGGGTTTCTCTTTACTATTTGATTATCCTCACCCAGCACCACTCTACAAAGATCAGAATATGCCTATTTTATAGACAAAACAAAACATCTGACCAGGGAATCCACTTTGCAATGAAGGAGCTGTGTCCATGACTATGTAATGTATTGGTCTTATCACAAACTGCACCATCCAGAAGCCACCAGCCTGACAGAGAACTTGAATGTCTTGTTGAAGGCATAAAGTACCAGCTTTGAAGTAATCATCTGTAAGGATGAGGTACCATTCTTTAAGATACAATATACAGATTGAATCTATGTGGCACTGTGTTCCAATAGGAAATATTCACAAAACTGGGACCCAAAGGGTGAAAGCAGGAGTGACCTCACTTAACCGTCACTTCCAAAGACCCACCTGTGGTCTCTGTTTCCCATCCTCATTATTATGGGCTCTGTAGGTTTAGAAACATCTGCTAACAAATTTTTATCTTTTAACTTTTATATCAGAGTTAAAAGAAAATTATATAGCATTACAGTGTTACATAAACCTGTGTATATCTATACATTTACATTCACAGAGAGATCTATGATTTCATGTGCTCTGTGTTACATGTTTTTATTTCAGTTTGAAGAACTTCCATTAGCACTTCTTTAAGACATGTCCAGTGGTGGAAGATTCCCTCAGTTTTTAGTTATTTGGAAAAGGCTTTAATCTCTTCCTCTAAAGGATAAGCTTACCAGGTAATAATAGTATCCTAGAATGGCAAGGCTTTTACTCTTAGTACTTTTAAATATATCATCCCACTCTCTCCTGGCATGCAAGGTTTCTGTTGAGAAATCTGATGACATTAAGATTCGATAAGGATTCCCTTGTATTGTGATAAGTTGCTTATCTCTTGCTGCTTCTAAAATTCTTGGTCCTTGACTTTAAATGATTTGATTATAATGAGTCTTGGTGGAAATCTCTTGATGTTCAGCCTATTTGCAATTTAAGCATCATGGATCTGGATGTCCATTTCCCTCCCCTATCTGGGCACTTTTCTCTATTTCTTTAGTTAAACTTACTTCCCCTTTCTCTTTCTCTGTTCCTTCTGAAACTCCCATGATGCATATATCATTTTGCTTGTTGTTGTCTCATAAGTCAAGTAGGCTTTCTTCATTTATGTTTTTGTTCCTATGGATAATTTCAAGTCATTTGTCTTTAAATTCACTGATTCTTTCTTCTGTTTGATAGAGCATGCTGTTGAAGCTCTCTACTGTATGTTTCAGTTCACTCATTATATTCTTCACTCCATAATTTGTTTGGTTATTTTTTATGGTTTCTATTTTTTTGAACTTTTCATTTTGCTCATATATTGTGTTACTGATTTTGTTTAGTTGTCTGTGTCCTCTTGTAGCTCACTAAGCTTCTCTAAGATGATTCTTATAAACTTTTTGTTAGATAACTTATGGATTTCCATTTCTTTGGGGTCAGTTGCTAGAAAATTACATTCCTTTAGTGTTGTCAATTTTCCTTTATTTTTTGTGTTTCTTGTAGCCTTGCTTTGATGCAAACACATTTGAGGAAGCAATCACCTCTGCTAGACTTTATGGACTGTTCTAAGTGGGGAAAGACCTTTACCTATGCGTGAGTATAGGGCATCAGTGGGGTGTCACAGTTCTAGCTTGTAGAAGTTATATTGCTATCATTTCTTGGAGTTCCATTAACTGATATCAATATTAACTAAGACTTTAAGTGTCCTGTATAGCAGCCCAAGTTCCTGGTGTCTTCCTTTTCTATCTCCTACAGTGGGGTGGGAGAGTCATTAGCCAAGAAGATTCCTCTTGGCACCAGATCCGGGATCTGGAGTACAGGCATGCACAAGTGACTGTGGATTTGGAATCCAGGGCACAGGTATGTCCACACTAGTGGTAGCACCAGTATATGAGGCACAGGAACTTGTAGAAAAATTATGGAGCCAGGATTTAGAGCACAAGTGTACCTGCTTAAGCAGTCATACTGGTGTCAAGGACATGGGTACTCATGAACAGCTGCAGAGTCAAGGTCTAGAGCACAAGCACATGCAAAGCAACATGACTCCAGGGTCCATATGTGCACATGGATACCAGAGGTAGGAGGGTAGCCCCAGTCTGAGTGCTGCAATGATATCTCCTTCTCCAGGAGGTTAGTAGAAGCAGTGATGGCTACTGAGGTCCTTGGTGGTAAAAAAAAAAAAAAAAAATGCTGGAGTACTCTGCAGGGCAGGCCATGGGAGACCACAGTAGCACTCAACATGTGGCTGATACTAATAGCCATTGCCCTTTTCTTTGTTCCTAATCATCTCCAGATGTCTCAGCTATGCAGATTTCAGTGATTGGATTGGGTGAAACCAAAGAAGGTCCTCTGGACAGTTCCTTCAAAGGCTGGGGAAGCTGGTTGTGCACCATGCTTTCCTCTTATCCGCGAAGGGAACTTGTAGGATGGGGAGTTCTCTCTTGACTCTGAACTGTGCTGGTCAAAAGGATGGAATGATTCAGGTAAAACTGTTCTTCCTTCCCTTTTTGTGCAGTTATTCTTTTTTTATTCTCCTTCTCCTTTTTTTTTTTTTTTTTTTTTTTTTGCTCCATTGTGCTGTTGTAACTTAATTGGACCCCTAGGCCCTCACAGAGGCATTTTCACTCAAGAATAGCTATATAATTGCTATTACTGTGGATAGGAAAAAAGCTAGGATCTAGTCCACCAGTCTACTATTTTGCTGACATCATTCTCTATTCTCCCAGTAAATCTCTTATAGTTCTAATTCCATCTTGGCATCTGTTCCCAGAGGATCTAAACTGACACAGGAAGGGGAATCAAAAATTCAATTTTTATTTATTTTTTTTAATTTTTTTTAGTTGTAGATGGACACAATATCTTTATTTACTTATTTTTATGTGGTACTGTGGATTGAACCCAGTGCCTCACGCATGCAAGGCAAGCACTTTACCACTGAGTTAAAATCTCAGCCCAAAAATTTAATTTTAAATATGGCAATTTTGAAATTTCTATTATATATCTAAGTTGAGCTGTAAAATTAGATAGATATACAAGTAGACTTAGAAGTACAATTTGAGACAGACATGGTGGCATGTGCCTGTAATCCTAGCTACTTGAGAGACTGAAATAGAACTTCCTGAATTCATTAGTCTGAGGCCAGCTTAGGCCACACAGTGACACCTTGTCTTAAGAAAAGAGGGGGCTGAAGTTGTGGCTTAGTGGTAGAGTGCTCGCCTAGCATGTATGAGGCACTGAGTTCAATTCTCAGCACCACATAAAAATAAATAAATAAAATAAAAGTATGGTTTCCATCTACATCTTTAAAAAGAAAGAAAGAAAATAAAAAGGAAACAAGTAAAATTTGGATTAGACATATAAATTTAGAATCCATTTAGGTAGTATTTGAAGCGACAAGATTAGATGAGATTACAAAGAAAGTGAATGTAGATAAAGTGGTCCCTAAGATTGAGTCCTGGAGTACACATCAATTTAAGTGTCCAAAAAGAACACAAAGAATCAGCAGTGGTGACCACAAAGAGTAACAAATGATGTCAGATAAATCTAAGAATGTTGTATCCTGAAAGCCAAGTAAAAAAGTATATCAAGGAGAAGAGAGGAATCAAACATATAAAATGCAGCTAATAGGTCAAATTAGGTAGCAAAAAAAGAAGTGACAGTTGAGTTTAATAAACTAGAGGTTGCTTATGATCTTGACAAGAGAAGTTTTAGTGGTGTTAGTGGTAGGAAGGATGAAAAACCTGAATGCACATTTAAGAAAGAATGGAGAAAGAGGAAGCACAGACTACCAAGTATAGACAATATTTCCAGAGTTCTGCTGCAAATGGGGAAGCAGAAAAATGGAGTGATTTCTGGAAGGAAAAGTGACTCAAAAAGGATTTTTTTTAAAAATGAGAGGTAAGTTTGTGTGCTGATGAAAATGCCCTAGTGGAAAGAGGAAAACTGATGATGAAGGGAAGAGAGAATTTTTGGAGCCCTGTTCTTGACTAGATGAAAGATGATATAACCCAATGCAGAAGTGCAAGAATCAACTTTTGACAGAAGCATGAACAGTTCCTCTGTTATAACAGAAGGAAACATAGAGTTCATGGATATTGATGATGGTAGTGCATGACAGAGAGCATAAGAATCTGTGGATATCCTTACTTATTGCTTCAGTGAAATAGGAAATAATGTCATGAAATGAATATAAGAATGAGAGAGAAGAGTAAGGAGATGTGAATGCTTATTTTATCGAGAATATATAATACGTGCTTGGTATGGTGGCACATGCCTGTAATCCCAGCAGCTCGGGAGGCTGAGGCAGGAGGGTAACCACTTCAAAGCCAGCCTCAGCAAAAGTGAGGTACTAAGCAACTCAGTGAGACCTTGTCTTGAAATAAAATACAAAAAAAAATAGGACTGGGGATGTGGCTCAGTGGTTGAGTGCTCCTGAGTTCAATCCCCGGTACCCCCCTCCAAAAAAACAATGGTGTATAGTAGACAATAGGACAATAGGCAAAGTTACCTTAACTTCCTCTGTATATCTCCTTAAACTCTCTTGCCTGTGAGGGACTATTTAATATTTAAATATATTTGTATATTTATAACAAATATTCAGTGAAACTAGATTATTCACATAATCCCAATCCACGGACTCTACCAAAGCCAACCCTAGATACCATTGATTTAGCTGATCTCAATCCCTCTGGAAGGAGAGTTTACTGGGAGACTTACACATGACTACTGCCAAAAAGATCCCTCTTTTTCTGCCCTTCGCTTTCTTTGTGAAGTTCCTCTGGACGCAAAGTTAGTGACAGTAACAAGAGCTGACTTTAGGAAGTCCTCAAGTAGGTATGTATGTACATGTGTGTGTGCAAGCAAGCCTACTGGTATAAGTGTGTGTGTGTGTGTACGCGTGTGTGTGTGTGTGTGTGTGTGTTTATATCAATGCCTCGTTACAATAGATCCCCACCATTCTCCACTGTCTTACATCTGGCCTAGTTCACTAATATGTCATCTGCATGGCCTATGAAGATAAAATCACAACACTTCCTTCAAGCAATAGCAAAGGAAGATAAGAAGAAATAACATATATATAATCTTTAATAAAAATTTCCATATATTTGATACCTGATTGTGACATTTATATAACTCTAATGTAAACTACCTACTCCACAGAAGTATATGTATATGTATATAGTACTGTCAAATATTATCAGCCTTGATCCTCTTCCATCCTCCAAATGATGCATCCATCCTCTTATTCAGTTTCAACCTGATTTGTTCACTCCTGGCAGTTTTCTTTGCCATCATATGCACCTGCTAAATGTAGAGCCCCTGCTCATTTCCCTTCTTCAATCTGGAATTCAAGATAGGGAAGATATCACCAACTTCAATGGTTCATGATTGGATGAGGTGTGCAATGCAAAAATCACATTTGGTGTCCCTCGTGCATCTGGTTCCAACACTACTTTATGTTTTCCTTAAATATTTTTTTTTAGTTGTAGATGGACACAATATTTTATTTATTTTTATGTGCTGCTGAGGATAGAACCCAGTGCCTCACACATGTGAGGCAAGCGCTCTACCACTGAGTCACAATCCCAGCCCCTTTATAATATGTTTAGAGCATGAAAAGATCATCCTCTGGTTTATACATAAGCTGCTTACAAAACTGCCAAGTTTCTTAAACTGCCTTCCTTAAGGGCTGCTTCCTGTAAAAGTCCCAGATTAGCAAGAGATCAAAAGAACCACCTGCTGCCAGAGGCCAGGGCTGAGTTGGTAATGATTCACAGCTTGTCTAACTCTTTTACATTTGCCAGATGTGAGTGACACCACCCTCTCTTTGGAAATAGGAAACACAGCACTATAATGAATATCTAAGACTAGACATTTAAAATGATAGCTTTTTGCTATAATGAATGGAGTGTTAAAAAATCATGTCCTTAATATGCAGAAGCTAAAATGAAAGGTCAGTTTTTCTGTAATGAATTAGAAAGTGAATAAACCTTCTTAATTGATAGGGAGAAAGAAGGCAACATACACCCTTCCTTCTAGAAGTTTGAAAGCATTTGTGATATTTTGTTTTGGTAAGTAGCTGAGATATTTGACTTTTTGAGACACAGGAGAAATTGAAAAGTTAAATCTCACTAGCTCACAGAACTAAAAAATAGGAAAGCTTAAATTCTTTATTCCTTCTAAAAATCAGACACTTAAACACCTTCTCTTCAAGTGAGTTTTGCACAAACAGGGTTCATAAATATGTCCTACAAAATTATTCCTTCTATAAAATTCATAATCAACCAAGTTATAATAGAAAGTTACTAGGATTCAAAACAGCCAGTCCAAAAAGCATCCCCTTTTTAGAATACACTTTATACCCAAATATAAATTTATTTATAGAGGCCTATGGTCTCAAAGAGAAGAGACAGGTTCTAAAGATAAGTAATTTGAAAGCTGGGCAGTCTGCATGGCATCCCCTGAGATGCCATTCACTTGGCATCCAGTACATTCAGTTTTTTAGCCTGAAAGAGACAACTGTTGGTTTTTAAGTCCTTCAGTGGAGTTTCAATTTCCTGGAATGCTAAGGAAGGAGAGTTCAGGCCAACCCAGCCTGTCTTTTCTGAGAGACAGCCAAACTCTAGTGACAATCTGATTTGAGAAGCCAAAAGTTTTATTTTTGAACTTTCATGAGAAAAAGTTGAAACTCTATCCAAGTCAACAGAGAAGGAAAGAGGCCAGGGTGGGAATAAAACCTAAGAGATGACACATGCCTATACACTAGACAGGCATGTCCATTTGGAGGCCTCTTGCTTGCCTGCCTAGCCTTTGGCAATTACCAAGCTGCTCTTTACTAAGACTTCAGAGAATATATTCATATACTGTGTCTCTGTCGTGTTATTTTAAAATCTCTTAGAGAAGGGTCTTACCAGTGACAGATGACTCTGAGCTAGACAGCAGGACCTTGTGATCTTTCTAGAACTCTTCCCTGGGAGATCTAAACTAATTTCTTGCTTCTCTCAATGCTATACATGGAGGAAGGTAGCCAAGTTAGGGTCTCAGTAACAGGCAGTTGAGTTCATCTGTCCTGTGGAAAACTGTGTTCTCTATAGCATATTACTGGAAAAGATGTATGGCATAATGGTTTCAAATACAGGCTATGAAATCAAAGCTGGGTCAGTTGCCAATCTTGCCACTTAATGGCAGTGTAAATTCCAGCAAGTTTTTAAATCTCTGGAAGCTTCATCTGAAAACAAAACAACAACAAAATTAAAAAAAAAAAGAAGGAATGTATCTACCTCACACACACACAAAATGGAATACTACATGTAAAGTGTTTAGCACAGAATAAGTTGTTGACATCTGTGGTCATTATTATCAATAGAATAATGGATTGAAGAAAAGGAAGACAGGAAAGTGAGTCCTTATCTGTTAGCTGTTTCCCAAGTTTTAAAATAGAGGCATGATTACTCATTTACCTTATTAAGTATTTGAATAGCAGTAGTGAACCCCATTGGGAAATACATACAAGACAGTGTCAATACTAGAAAGCTATGACCTAAGGAAAGCAGGACATGGCCTTGATTTGTCTTCTTTCTAATTCTCTTACTGCATAGAATTCACGTTCCTGTTACTGTTGAGTCACCCATACAGATTTTTAGATGTAGTTGTTTTTGTAAGCTCTTTAGGGCAGGACATTTTTTGAGAAAAATAAAATGAAAAATGAAGCTTCCACATGATAAGACTTTCTGGTTATCTTCAATGAAAGAGAATTAAATTGACCCAATATTATCAAATACAAGAAATTTTTCCCTGTCTGGAAAATAAAAACACCTCATTTTCTTACCAAAGTTTTGATTCAAAAGCTAACAAACCTACAGTATTTTGTTTTTGTTGAAAGAAAATCTTTCTACAGTTTATTGCCTTTCCTTGATAATAATATACAAAAAGTCCTAAATATTTACCAGATGATACAGATCTGCAGGTATTTAACCAAGTTTCAAAATTTTATGAAATCACTTCTTGGACATATTTCTAAAAATTTGGCCCATGGAAATTAACTAGGGAGGATTTTCCACCTTCTTCACATGGCTTTAGGTCACAACCTGTGTGTGTGTCCCTAAGAAACCCACATCCTACAATCATGAATATCCTTGCTTGCTCAGAAGCTATCGTTATCGATAGATAAATATACAAAAATTTAATTCTTTGGTAACATCTATTTCCAATGAAGACACCATGTACCCTGGCTTTAGTACAGGTTTATTTTCCCAGCCTCCACCTACTCAGATCACAACTATCTGTTCTCTTTAACTAAATATCTTCTCAAAAGTAAATTTCAAGCCAGGCGCGGTGGCTCAAGCCTGTAATCCCAGCACTTAGGGAGGCTGAGACAGGAGAACCGCGAGTTCAAAGCCAGCCTCAGCAACAGCGAGGCACTAAGCAACTCAGTGAGACCCTGTCTCTACATAAAACACAAAATAGGGCTGGGGATGTGGCTCAGTGGTCGAGTGCCCCTGAGTTCCATCCCCAGTACCAAAAAAAAAAACAAAAGTAAATTTCAATTCAGGTTTCCTACACTAACAATTTTCAATTCAAGTTCCATAAAGCCAACCACCAAACTTGCCCCAATCAGATTTTTTTCTTTAATCTTTATAAATTTTGTTTGAATTAAGGCTTTAAGACATCTGAATAAAAATTCACTCTTCTGTAGTTATACCCCTTAATAAAGAAGTCAGTTTCATTACTTCAGTTATTAGAATGTTTTTTAACTAATCATAAATATTAAAATATCATATATCCATTTTAAAAATCTTTCAAAAGTTTTTATGCCTCTGAGAAATTTCAAGAAACAGGGAAGCTGGGCCTCCACATCCTGTCCCAGTTGCCTTGAGGGTCTGGTTGCCAAAAATCTTAAGTCTGTCTCATGGGAGTCCCACATACACATCCAGCCAGGAAGGTCACATTCCATCCAGAACTCCAGAGGAAGAAAATGATCCAAAGGAGTGTGAAACCAGGCCAAGCATTTACTACAGACCAAAATTCATCTACACAGCAGCGACCCAGTTAGTGAGGAAACTATCCTCATTCCACCACACTATTATTTTTGTGTTTCTATGTGGGTCACATCACAGAAAAATCCATGGAGAATTTGCCAGTGAAAATATGAAAGTTACAACTGAGGATTGTTGACCCCACTTTTTTGCTCAAGTTGTCACATGAAAGGAAAGGTTAGACCATAGAGAGCAGCAAACTGCATTTGCCCAGATTTTAGGATTTCACAGACAGGAAAATATTTTAAAAGAATTAAGGAACTGATTTACAGTTGCTTTTTCTTTTGACAAGCAAATAGGTGTGTTTAATGATAACTCTTACCTATTAGCATCTTTTTGTAAAAGGGAATTTTAACACTAAGAAGTAGGAAGACTATAATGTCAGAAAGAAAAATGACATTCTTTTCCTAAATAGGTCAATCAGTCCTCTCATCCTGACATCACAATGAAGACAACCACCTTGCTCTCTACTTTAGACTTAATATTTTATTTTGTTTTGTTTTCACTTTAAACAAGTGAAAAGTAATTCAGGTCAACCCCAGTCAACATACTGGCTACCCAGACAAATGCGACCAGAGGATGATGTAAGAGACAGGCTTCCAAAGCAGCTTGGGCCTGAGGTGGGTGACCAAGATTAGCAGATTGGGAAAAAAATCCCTGTGGTATAACTCTAGTTGCCAGTTATGGAGATCCAAAAGAAAATCAAGGGTACCAAAGCATTTTATAAACTTTGCTATGCTCTGCCCATCCCTGAGAAAGAGATAAGGGGCCACGAATACATCCTCTCCTCCTCTTTGCCAGTCAGCTTTCTAAGCTTAGTGATCCTTTTCCAGCAGGTGGCAGAACATACACATAAAAAACTCCAAAGCCACCCCAGGTTTTTCTCTTTCAGTTGGTCCTTGTATTACTTCTTTAAAAATCAGTGAGGGCTATGGGTTGTACTTTAGCATGTGCTTAGCATGCATATATAATACCCAGGGTTCAATTCCCAGAATTCAAGGGAAAAAAATCAGACATATATAGAAAGAAATGTTGCAAATTAACAAAACAAAACAAACACCCACCCACATTCCATCCTGGAATCCTGTTTACAGAATACTTTAGTCTTCACAGAGAGGCAGAAACTCTGCAAAAATTCTGCAAAGAGGACCACAAAGTTAAAAAAAAAAAAAAAAGCCTAGCCAATAAACCACAAATGCAAGAATTAACATCTTCTAGCTGTTAGAGAACTAGCAAATAATTCTTGCATTTAAAAAAAGTCAAATTTAATCATTCTTCACTTAAATATTTTTTACATACACCTATAAAGATATATAAATGATTTGTCTTTTCTAAAGAAGTCCATGGACTTCACATTGCCTCTTTCCAAAGAAACAAGTAATACAGTATCCAAAGGTACACAGTGGGTCAAGAGAACAACCAAGAGTACCAGTCACATTATCTTTCTACTGGAATACATATTTATAAAAGCAGATTCATATTTCAAACTGAACAAGTACTTCCTAAAATATACTCTAATTGGATATTTCAGGTACAATAGTAAGTAGGTCACTTGCTTTCGAGGATTCAAGAGTATCAGCCTACAGTGATATTCTGTTTCTGCCCTGAACAGGAAAGTTAAAGGGGAAATACTACAAACAAGGAATTCAATACCATACAGCTCCTTAAGTAACCTCAACCTGACCTTGGGGGGTCAAGTCTATAATTGTGAGCTTTGTAGATAATTTCAAAAACTAATTTGACCCACAAAAGTGCTTTCTTCAAAATCTGCAACAACCATTATTCACACTACTATCCTCCCTTTCAGTCAATTTTTTTCTTTTTTTCTTTTTTTCAGCTGAGAATCCATCTGGTCCTGAGCTTTTTTTGGTTGGTAAGCTTTTGATGGTGTCTACTGTTTCCTTGCTTGAAAATGATCTGCTTAAGTTGTGTATGTCCTCCTGATTCAGTTTGGGCAGATCATATGCCTCAGAAATTTGTTGGTGTCTTTGGGATTTTCTATTTTACTGGAGTATAAATTTTCAAAATAGTTTCTAATTATATTCTATATTTCAATAGTGTCATGATATTTCCTTTTTCATCACAAATTTTACTAATTTGAGTTTTCTCTCTCCTTCTTTTCATTAGGGTGGCTAGGGGTTTATCAATTTTATTTATTTTTTCAAAGAATTGCCTTTTTGTTTTGTCAACTTTTTCAATTGTTTCTTTTGTTTCAATTTTATTGATTTCAGCCTTGATTTTAATTATTTCTTGTCTTCTACTTCTTTTGGTGTTGATTTGTTCTTCTTTTTCTAGAGCTTTGAGATGTAATGTCAGGTCATTTGTTGATTTTTTCTTCTTTTAATGAATGAGCTTAATGTAATGAACTTTCCTCTTAACACAGCCTTCATAGTGTCCCAGAGATTTTGATATGCTGTATTGGAGTTCTTATTTACCTCTAAGAATATTTTTTATCTCCTTCTTGATATCTTATGTTATCTATGCATCATTCAATAGTGTATAATTTTAGTCTCCAGGTGTTGGAGTAGCTTCTATTTTTTATTTTATCATTGATTTCTAATTTCATTCCATTATGGTCAGACAGAATGCAGGGTAGTATCTCTTTTTTTTGTATTTGCTAAGACTTGCTTTGTGGCATAACATATGGTCTAATTTAGAGAAGGATCTATATGCTGCTGAGGAAAAAAGTGTATTCACTTGATGGATAAAATGTTCTGTATATGTCTGTTAATTCTAAATTATTGATTATATTATTGAGTTCTGTGGTTTCTTTGTTTAGTTTTTGTTTGGAAGATCTGTCCAGTGATGAGAGAGGTGTGTTAAAGTCACTCATTATTATTGTGTTGTGGTCTATTTGATTCTTGAAATTGAGAAGGGTTTGTTTGATATACGTGGAGTTCCATTGTTCAGGGAATAGATATTTATGATTGTTATGTCGGGTTGATGTATGATTCCCTCAAGCAGTATGAAATGACCTTCTTTATCTCTTTCGGCAACTTCTAATCAGAAATCAAACTCAGGAATAAATGCCCTTAGAAACATCTTTTAAACAGCCTAAATTTGATTATCAAATCATGCTCCTTCTCTATGTTCATCTTCTTTTTTCTCAATGTCCAACCTGGTCCTATCTCTACCCCCAAACAATTATCCACGGTCCCAGTGGTACCTCATGCTTGGCACCTTCTTGAATGGTATATGCCACATGAAATAGAATAGTAGATATAGAAGGAACCTGAAAGAAATAAAGCTATTTTAATAAAGCTTTAGAAATAAAGTTTTAGAAATAAAACTATTTCTAAAGATAAGGGAAACATGGTCCTAAGAAACAAACCCCCCAAGGCCACAGCTTTCCAGTCCCAATGTTATAACTCCACCTCACAGTGTCCCCATTCCTCTAGGTCATACCAGGTTTTTCATTTTCACCAGACAAAAAGTTTGAGGCCAAAATAACCAGCTTCATTATCACTTTTTTAATGAACAAGGGATTTAGATTTAGAAATTTCAGGAGAAACTGGCTGGAGAAGCACAATTTTGAGCAATGGGTACTTTTCTTATCCTCAAATCACACTGTTCCTATAAAATAACTCATTTTTAAAATATAAACATCAAGGTCTGAACTGATCCTTGGCAATAATAACAAATGTAAGCTTCATGAGGGCAGTGGTTCTTGTTTTATTCACATTTGCTTTCCTCTTCCTTCTCTCTGTAGTCCGTTTTTACCCTCCTTTTGTTCCCTGTTATAGTTAATGTCTGGTTCCTTTAAACAACATTCTGTTACCAGGTGAATATCTAGCATTTACACTTCAGTAGCCTTTAAGTCTGGAATTTCAGTTTCACCTTTAAAAAGAAAAAAACAACCACCAAAAAAGGCATTGGTCCCCACCCCATTGCAGGCCTCCAATGTCAGTCAGCAGTGGCAGGCCTCTGTTGTCAGACCCTATCCATCCTCCTTTCTGTGTACATGGCCAAGCTTTGGATTCTTTGGAAGAATGGCAAATTGGTCACAGGAACAGCTCCCTCCCCGATAACCCCTGGGTTCCCTCCCATGGCTCTATTTAGCCCTCACATCTTTGTAAAGTAATCTAAAACCCTACCTTCTGGCTGTCTTTATCTTCCTTTCACAGCTATCAAAACCTAGAAGACATGCTGATATTGCATATTTAGACTCAACTATAGTGTTTAATAAATGCCAAACTGCCTGTTTCCCACATCCCGCTCTGTGAAGCTAGAATACTTCTCCTCACTGAGTTGATCAGGAACCCATTCTCACCCTCTAACACGCTAGGGGGTGCTGTTGCCATTTCCAGACATAATTAGCTTGTAAACAGAAAAGGGAAGCAAAAGTCTTCAGGGTCCTGGGAGACATTTCTAGGTGGGCCTCTATCTCTGCACAAGCCCTCTGCACAGTTCCTCAGCATCAGAGAACACTACACTTTACCAAATCATACAATTTCAGGATGAAGCTCACAAATAGTGTAGTAAAAAGAGAAGGCTAAATATCACCATGCTAATGGTTTTTTTATAACACTGATTTAGGTACATGAGCATACACAATAATCATTATGATGACTACTAAATATGAATAATTAATCCTTTCTTGACACCAGAGAAATTCTGTTTAGACAACCAAGTGGCAAATACTATCAGGCAGAATTAGACATATCAAATGCAACAAGAACAGCCAGAAAACACTTGAGCTTGTCCCTGCTTTTCACAATCATCTTTCCTTGTATATGATATCTAAGATTTGGCAAATGAAAGGTTTATATGTAAACAAATGAATATCAGCCTCTGTTAGCTTTTAGCTTGGCTACTGCAAAAATCTTATAAGCTGCCTGGGAAGCCTCTTGGCTTCAGTTAACTCTTTGCTTAAATGACTGGTGAGCCAGCATGGCAGGAAAAGGTCTACTGCACATCAAAAGGCCTTTTCAAATTTCAAAACAAGTCATTCATGACAGTATTTTTGCTGAGTTTGTGAATTTTTTAAGATAACTTTTTTTAAAAATATTTTTATTTTTAGTTATAGGTGTACATAATACCTTTATTTTTATGTGGTGCTGAGGATTGAACCCAGTGCCTTGCACATGCTAGGAAAGCGCTCTACCGCTGAGCCACGACTCCAGCCCTTAATATAACTTTTTAAAATGTGCCTTTTTAAAAAATAATTCACTGAATGAGACTCTTACCTAACATTAAAAATACCCACACAGAGACATGAATTTGCACCAAGGGAAGTAATTCTGGTATTAATCCAAGAAGCAACAATCCTGCTCACCCTCCAACACTCAAGCTAGAGTTTCACACCCTTTGTTGGTGTGATTTGGGTACTCTTCACAAATGCGAATGAGCAACAATTCACTAATGCTAATGATTAAATTCTCTTTGGGTCCAAAAGCAACCCAACAGATCCAGAAACCCGAAGAGTCCCAAAGTAGCTCAAGGGGTATTCAGCTGCAGGTGCATTCTAGAACAAATCTTACACAGAATGGCCCCCTTTTTGCCCTGAACTCCACCCCTAGGAAGGACAGAGTCCCAGCTGTAACTGCATCATACTTTCAGATGAAACTCAAGAAATTTCCAGTCCAAGCACTCAACTACTCAATTGGCATTTCCTTTCAAAGTGCTAAAGATAAGAATGAATATACCATGCTTAACAGAGCAGGTAATAGGAAAGTGACTCCTAACATAATTTCTGCCCTCACCTACCTAAAAGGTACATTCCTTCAGTTACCAAGTCTGTGTAGTTATGTAACTAGGGCCCAGGGAGCATATCAGGAGGAGTAAATTGGGAAATGTACTGTGACATGCAGTTTGGAAAAACTTTCTGAAAAAAGAAACTCAGAATAGCCCCCTAAAAGCATTCTGCTCAATCTCATGGGGAAATTAACTCACACCGAAGACAGTACACAGAAGGGTAACACAATACCAAGATATTCATGGCTTAAGGTCCTGATAAAAGGTAAGTGAGCATTTCCAGTCCTAGAACCTTGAAGTTCTACTCTTTGAAATGAAAAATATAAAAACAAAGCCTTGTAGCTATTTTTGTCCAGAAACCTTCATATGCAAAACGCTGATTCATCTGAAAAGGGCAGAAAGCAAGTTTTAATTTAACATTATCAGCCACATTTTTAAGTTATTCCTGTGATTTCCTAATTCAAATAGTAAAAATGAAAAGAGCTGTTTCTTTAGTACATTAAGTAGTAAGTCTTAACTAAGTTTATCCTTCAAATTCACCTAGAAAGATTAAAATATCCTTTCCTAACTACTCAATGGATTGTTACCTTTATTGGCTTGACAGTGAGATCTGGAATGGGATCGGTTATTTTTTAAAAAACTCCTCAGGTGTACAGCCAGGTTGGGTACAACTGAATTGGTGTATCCAGGCCAACCACCTAAACATAACCACCTTCTTCAAACTTCCTCACATCTAAATTTTATTGTGCAAAATGAAGTTAATAATGGTCTTCTCTCCTGGGTAGTAAAGATAATACTATGATCATAAAGAACTTTGAGGAAATGAAAAAAAGGAAGTGGTGACTGATATCTTGATATTTGAAGCCAATTTTTAGCACTGATGACAGTAAAGCCACAGAATTTTTGTGAGATTATATCACTAATACACAGCAAATTCATAATTCTGAGGTAGAAATATATTACATCTCCTTACCAAAATATTGATTGCAATGCAAAATTTAACATTAAGTTCAAACAAAGAAACAGTAATGGGGCAGAGAGGAGAAAGGGGTAGGAGAATCTTGAAACATAAAAGGTCTAAACTTAGATCCAGATGATAGTAAAGGAGAGGTTCAAATCTCTAGCTCTGTTGTGCAAACTCAGCAAAAAGTCCCCTTAGGGAAGAAGCAATTAGAGCTAAGACTTGCAAGCCTTCCCTTGTTTTCTCTTCCCCTCACAAACCTCCCTGTAAGACTGATGGACCTAGTGGTTCTGAAGTCAAACCATCCCCTCAAATATCTCTGCCCTGAACAGTGGAAAGTAGTCAGTTCCTCACTGCTGACAGAAATTTGAACGGGACATACTCCCTAGGGCCTACAACACCACTTGGGCCAAATCAGGTCTTGGCAGTAAGAATCAATGGGAACTACAGAGATCAAGACTATGAATCCCAAAGTAGCTTCAGAAAAAGAATGGCACCCCTCAGATAAACAATCTCTGTTCTGGCAAATTTCACCTTCTCTGAGACCAAGATTCAAAGACCCACTTCGCCAGCAGAGGATGGAGACTTTCCAGTTATCCATGACAGTAACCCAGTTGGCAGATAAATCATGAGAAATATTTTACATAATGAGATATATGAAGAAATGTGACATGCATGGACCTGTGTTGGAATTTCACACAGACAGAAGTATCTAGTTACTTCCAAATGTATTTTTAATGACCTAATTTTGTCAGGACTTTGGTGATAAGCTTATCAACCAGGCCAACCAAAGTAACTTCCCCATCCCTTCCTGCAGTGAACTCAGAACCTCCCTGATCTGAGTCTTTTCTCACCCCTTTCCAGTCAAGGTAAGTTGCAGGTTTTCAATTTTCCAAGTGGGGCCTGGGCTACCTCAACAATTCTTCATGAGTCACCATCAAACTCTTACTCCTGGAACACTAAAACAGACTTTAGTAGCCATCAGTTATCAAGCACATACAATGTTTGAGGCACTACTTTCAATTTCACCTTCACAACAATTGTTAAAGCAGGCATATTATCTCTATTTTACAGAGAAGGAAGCTGGAGCATAGTGAAATTGAATACTTTCTCTAAGGTTACATGATTAAGTATGCAGTACAGCCGGCTTTGAACTAAGGTTTGTTTGATCTTAAGCCCACGCTCCTTAAAATAAGAATGGTGAGTTCTTATACAGTACCACATGCTAGGCACTGGTCTAAACACTCTTCAAATACTAAGTTATTTACTCTTTACAAAAATCCTAGTCTCAAGAAAGGTACTATTTTTACCACTGCCATTATAAAAATGAAAAAATCTGAGGAACAGAGAGGTCCAGCAACTGTTAGAGTTGCTGAGCTCTTAGCGGGCAGCACTAGGATTCAAACCCAAGCTGGTTCAAGCATCCATTGAGGTCTTAACCAGTTGTTTATTGCCTCCGCCCTTCTCTGTGTATCAGTTCTTTTTATATTTATTCATTCAAATATTGCTTAAGCCCATACTTGTGTATCTAATATCATACCAGCTATTGCAGAAAGATAACCAGTATTTGATGAGTCCCTGCCCTCAGAGATCAATAATCTAAATGGGCAAGATCAGTGGAACAATATAAAGTAGTTATGAGAATATGAGGCCAGATAATGTGTACTGGAACACCAGGAGGACTTAAACACTGAGACAAATAGGAGGACCTCACTGAGTGCTAAAGGTGAGTTCCAGGTAGGGAGAATGATGTGCAAGCGAATATAAGCAAAGGAAAAGACTGGAGATGGTGGAAGGTAAACCTCCCATAATGCCAGAATCTGCACTACTGTTTTATATGTATTATCTCACTTAATCTTCCCAGAGTCCTTGAGTCATTCTCATTTAACAGATAAAAGAAATGAGATACACAAAGTCCATCAATTTATCCAAGGTCACACAACAACCAAGTAATAAAGCTACGTGTGTTGGGTTTGTCTGCCTCTGACATCTTTACTCTAAATCTGAAGCCTTTTCACGCAGGTAAACACAAACTGACTAAACCAGGGTATCCAGCAAGCACTGGCAAGGTCAGACAAAATCAAACCATTCTCATTTCTAGACCCCTTAGAAAAAATTATGTCCACTGTCATCCATCCATTCCCCACGAGGATATGTGTAATTTCAACTTAGCAGCCTCCTCCTATGAAGTTCCCACTACAAATAAGATTCTTCTCTACAGACTGACATATTGTGATTTGCCTCATCCAGATATACAGCCACATTCAAGATGAGCTACAAAGGAAAGGTGCCAGTTTGTGGGGACATAGGCGGAAACAAGGATTCCCTAATTCAGACCCCTTTGTCAGAAAGGTAAAATAGGCTCAAAGAGGGTAGTAAGTCAATCAAGGTTATACATTCCCCCATCTCACCCCCCCAAAACTTCTGAGCTCCATAAAAGTATTTTAGCAAGCAGAGATCTGAAATTTCTGCAACAGCTTGGAGAAGAGATAACTAAGGATTCTGCCTTCCCACAGAATCTGTCTTTAGATTCCAGCGCTGGTAAGACTGAAAAGAGCAAATCTGTTTTCTCAGCAAGGTTCAAGCTTGACTCAAATTTTGTGTTGTCAGGAAAGAGGTGGGAGTGGTAGGGCATCTAAATGTGATTCATCAGCTCTTAATCAGCAACCTGAGGAGTGGGATGATTTGGGAAAGTACACCTTTTTGAGACCTTGGATCCACTCTCTTCTCACTTCAGGGAAAGCAGGCCCTGATGTTATAGCACCCACTTGCAGCCTCTTATAGCATGCCTTTTTCAGCACCCACTCCTTGTAACAGGGATGAATATACATGTCGTCTGCCACTGCACCCTTAGGTGGCCCTCTAAGCAAGCTTGAAATAGTCAACCTAATCACCCCAAGAAGAGTCTGCTGGTAAAAAGTAAAAGCAGCACCCATTATTTCATTATCAAAATATTCAAAAGGTATATCAAGGTCATTACTCATCCAGCTTTCCCTCTGGGAACAGAAACAGTCCCTTGCTCTTTCTAAGGCCAAAAGACTGTGTGCTACCTTCCATAATATTTCCTATCACTCTTCAGTTCCATTTTCACCAATCATCTCACACTAGACTATAACCAAAAAACATAGCTTTTTAAAAAATATTTTAGTTGGTAGCTGGGCACGGTGGCACACGCCTATAATCCCAGTACTTTGGGAGGCTGAGACAGGAGAATCGTGAGCTCAAAGCCAGCCTCAGCAATGGTGAGGCACTAAGCAACTCAGTGAGACCCTGTCTCTACATAAAAACATTCAAAATAGGGCTGGGGATGTGGCTCCGTGGTCAAGTACCCCTGAGTTCAGTCCCCAGGACCAAAAATTAAAATTAAAATTAAAAATAAGTTATCATTCAGAATAGGATACAGATAAACAAGTGGCCATTTTCTCTGTCCTTAATCACTTTGGTTGCTTAGGCTTGACTGATTCTTGTCCATTTCAAGATAGGAAACATACTAGATTAATTTGGTTAAGGAGCCAACTGAGGATTCTAGATACTCCTTTTAAGGCAGGCCCCAGTCCCTAGTTTAGCTGAGTGTTTCTAGAATTAAGATACCTTTCTTTCCATCCACTTGCAAAATAGGTGTCTATGTTCCATTGCAACAGCAGTAAGCAGAAAAGTGAGAAGACTCAATGTTGCGTCAATCCCGTTTTATCTGCACTCTTGGAGAAGTGAATATTCTGCATCTAGGGTGGCAAAATCTCCCTGCAGAACTGCAGACAGGGTGACTGTTATATTTTCCACACTTTTGGCATGGCCTTATTATTTAAAGGACATTTGAGTAATAATACTCAAATGGTTATGCTGCATTCCAACTAAGAACTTTTCAGTGATTCTTTCAGTATAGAGCAAGCATCAAACAAGGGAACTACAGATTTATAGGCCAAAGATACTGAGTCTAGAAACCATTACAAATTATCTTCTCTTCAGAAAACAATGGATTGAACACCCGGGTGAGAAATGGCTTGAAAGATGACAGATACACAAAAAACCCTCTCCAAAGAACCTTGGGGGTGAGAGGGAGGGTGACACTAACATGAATAAATAAAATAAAAGAGGGAAAGAGTCCAAGTATCTGGGATTATGACTTCTAAAAAAGAACCAAATTTAGAACTTGCCACACCATCAATACCTTTTAAATGTTTTTCATTCTTCCAAAATAAAACCTTATCATATCTGCCAAGGAAAGAAACTACAATAAACAGAAATATGTCTCTTGGGGAAGATTGTACTCTTCTTCTATTTTCTAGACAGAAGCCCTGAGGCCTATTTTCTTTTTCTTTTTTTCAAATTGAATTGGTTTTCTTTTTTTTAAACTTTATGAATGTTTTTATTTATTCTAATTAGTTATACATGACAGTAGTTATGCATGGCTTTTGGTTGTGGGGGATCGGTTTATTTCACTTAGCATGATATTCTCCACTCCATCCATTTACCTGCAAATGCCATAATTTCATTCTTCTTTAAAGCTGAGAAATATTCCATTGAATATATATACCACATTTCTTTATCCATTCCTCTGTTGAAGGGCACCTAGGTTGGTCCCAGAGTTTAGCTATTGTGAACTGAGCTGCTATAAACATTGACGTAGCCGTGTCACTGTAAAATGCTGATTTTAAGTCCTTTATGTATAAACTAAGGAATGGGGTAGCTGAGTCAAATGGTGGTTCCATTCCAAGTTTTCTGGGGAATCTCCACACTGCTTTCCAAATTGGTTGCACCAATTTGCAGTCCCACCAGCAATGTATGAATGTACCTTTTCCACTACATCCTTGCCAACATCTATTGTTGCCTGTATTCTTTTTTTTTTTTTAATATTTTTTAGTTGTCAATAGATATTTGTTATTTTATTTATTTATATGTTGTGCTGAGAATTGAACCCAGTGCCTCACACATGTCAGGCAAGTGCTCTACCACTGAGCCACAGCCCCAGCCCCGTTGCCTGTATTCTTGATGATTGCCATTCTGAATGGAATGAGATGAATTGGTTTTGAAGTATAAGAATGATTTGGTTATTAAGACAATAAACTATCCAATAGATCAAAAGGATCAGAAAGGTCCACTGAGGCAAAATCATGATCCATCCACTGGTAGAATCCTACCTAGATTCTATAGCAAGGCTGGGAGGGAAACAGATCTTACTGATTCAAAGGCATACCATCATAACCACTAAGTCTCTATCAGTATTTTATACCCCAAGGAAAGAGTAGCTGTGGTCCTAGCAGGAAGGTCTGGGAAACCAACTGCAGACCTCCTGAGTATACTACATTAAAAAAATAGGAGGCTTGACTAATGAAAGAAGTGGGATCATTTGAGAAAGTAACAGGATACTGAAAATCCTCCATCAGATCCACTTCAGCTTGATTGCAAGTCTTGATTCCAGGCTTATTTCTGAAATACATCAAACATATAAATAAAAATAGAGTCTGAGGAAAAAAACATAGTTTATGCTACTTGGGAGATAGTGAATGAGACATGTAACAAATGGAATAGGGAAGGGCAAAGAGCTTAGTAAGATTTACTATAGGATTAGGCGTTCATTTGATTAAAAGCAGCCTATGCAGGACAGAAGCAGAAGGAAATCACACTGCTCTGACTCATCATGCTTCAGGGTGTGCCGTCACCATTGTGCAGGCAGGACCAGGTGGAGCCATATACACACAAGCCCTAGTAAGAAGCATCACAGCTGGTGAACTGGACTGTAAAGGTTGTACCTTGTTCTTTAGTGTTATTAAAGTCTAGGTCAAAAAGACAGTAGAATGAATCAGACATAACTTCCGTATATTAATATATTCATATATTAATACACAACTAGTGTAACTCCACACCATGTACAACCACAAGAATGGGAAGTTATGCTCTGTACATATATAATATGTCAAAATACACTCTACTGTCATGTATGTCTAAAAAGAACAAATTAAAAACTATAAAAAATAGATAAAACCTAGGTCAAGGAAAGAACAGCTCATCCAGTACAAAAAGAGAAGGGGTCAGTTTTGTATCTTCAGCATCTAATACAGTAACAGGCACATCAGTACTTAATAACTGTGATTTGAGGGAGTTAAGGTATAACCTCTTATATCTAAGAGGTATCGAAGGATATATAGGTTTAGTCCAGATTTGTCTGACAGTCCCACAACTTTCTATCAGCATAAGGCAAATGCTGTGCATTTGCAAATGAGTATCAATGTAGATAGTAAATTGAATTTTACTTGAGTTTTATCATCAAAATGAATGGCCTTCTATTGATTAGATTATCATAGATACACATGGGGAACTGTATTTTTTCCATCAAGTTACTCCTCAGTCCTTATAGAGCCTATCTTAGGTAAACTTTGGGAAGTCCTTTTCTCTCTGGTCTCCCTTTGTTTTTCCTCCCTCATGTCTTCATTATTTCTTCTATCCCAGTCTATCCCCCCAAGTGTCCTGGCATTATTCTTCGGGTAGGGGGATACATATCAACTTTGAAGTCCTTCAGAGTTTTAGAGAAATACCACCTATAACACTGCTTTTACTGACTCTGCTAGTTTGCCATCTTTCACAGTATGGCTTTAATACACTATTGTGCTGACACAGTCTACCATCTTTTTTCTCCATCAAAACCCCTTCCAAGAATGAGTGATAATGGAAGAAAGGAAGCAAGGGAGAAAGAAAACCCTATCTTGCCTCAAATGAATAAATGAACAAATAGTTTGGAGGAGGTTCTATATGTGGACAAGGAGACAGACTTTTAGCCCTTTGGATTTTTTTCCTACCAGAAAGGAAGGACAAAATTACATGCTTGGTTTTTATGTAAGCAGACTGATTTATTCCTGAGATTTATATCTATTTCCATTTATTTAGCTTATAGTTTCCACCAGCAGGGTTCAAGAAAAAACCCTGTTTATTCAACACAAATCATCACTCACTCCAGGAAGCCCAAAGCCAACACAAAAATAAAGAGAAGCAGGAAGAGGAAAGAAAGAACTAAATCCATTATTGGTTTGGGATTTGGTAGCTTTTACATTTTAATTTTTATGTAAAATTTTTCAACTCAGATGAGTGGGGGTTTATTATGTAGTGTATAAACTTGTGAGCTTTGGTATCACTTTTTGTATCACTATTAATAAGAAAATTTAAAGTACATCTAGGGTCTCTTCCTTGATAAAAGGAAGGAAGAGACTCATTTGGCCCTACTAGATGCAAGACTGAATTAGAAATCTTAAAAAAATAAATAAGTAGATTCAACTCCACATAGCATGACATAAAGTCAGACTCTGAAGACATGGGTTGGAATTCCACCCACTCTTATCTGTTCCTATCTGTATTGACTTAGGCAAAACCTTTAAAGCTTCAGTTTATTTGCACACTCAGGGGTTTGTTTGCTGTGGCTTTACCCATCACTAAATATTTGATCAAGGAGAATTTCTTTCTTCTATCAGCCTGTCAGGGAAGATGGTCCACTCTCATCACCTACGCCCATATCCCACTAATTATCTTCAAACAGAAGCTATGGGATCTTGATGCATTCTCACAGCCCTCATCTTTCCCCAGATCTGATTCTTTGGATTACTTAACTCCATCAGGATGATTTCTGGTAACAAAAACTCTCTGCTTACCTTGCTTGGCTGTATCTTGACTATGAGCTCGCAGCAGAACAAAATACCTCAGATCAAAGAGTCCATTTTAAACTAGAAAAAGAGTTTCAATAATCAAGCTTGCTACAAATTAGCTGGCTCAAGTTCACCACTGAGAAATCAATTATTCTGCTTTCCATGACTTTCTCCACTGTATATTCAATGGACTCAATCCTTCCTTGTCCTTGGCAAGGAATGCTACTTCATTACACCTGCCTAGAAAAATTCAAGATTCCCTGACTTGCTACTGACACTCACTGATTCAAATCTGAGATATATTTGTTTATTTAAAAGAGCCTAAGAAAAGCATATATTATTTATTTTCCATTAATAAGTGAAAGTCTTGCAGGGCCTTGTCAACCTGGTTTAAAAATGGCGGTCACGATTTGTTAGAATTTTGTTCTTGTGAGATAGAAACACCTTTAACATAGTCAGGCCCAGGAATTTTAAACACCATTTAGATATTTCCTGAAATAACCCTCATAATACTAACCCATGGAATGAAATAGATGATGCATGTGAAGTACACAAAACACAGTACATATAGGAACTGTATTTTTTTTTCCAGTGGATGGGAAAGATGTCTTAGAGAAGGGAGACTACAGAAGCTTTTTGATGATGGTAGAGGACTACTGGGATCAGGTGGTAAAATGGTAAGAGTGGAAAAGAAGGAATGGATCCCTAAGTAGATAGAAAAATGGAAACAACCAATGTGGAATAAACCATGGGTACAATGTGGGAAAGTTCTCCAGCTCTGGCTTCTTGACATCCCAAATGACCATGCTCATGAAAACCTTATTCACTGGTGGGTCTCAAGTTCCACTCCTATAGCATCTGTAATCCACCTATAAATGTCCTCCTACTGCTTCCTATATGCAGCAGTCCTAAGAAACATAGTCTCTGCTCCCTAGTTCTTGTGTAATTCCTACATCTCCCCCATGGTACCAAATGAAATTCATATAACTACATTTGATTTCTATGATCTGAGTAAAAACAGACATCTGAGGTTCTGTTTTTAAGTAATTTGGTAAATTCCATGTTATCCGGGCCCATGCCTACCTTGTTTTCTAGGAAATTAATTTACACTTGTATTCAAGGGTCTATAGTTGATATTTTCCTTATGGCAATCATGGAAGTCACATATAGACTTTCAAATCCTCAGTGATGAGCTGTAAACAGTTTCCTACACAAGAACTACTCTGCTCCAAACATCAAAGCTGTCCCACCTCCATCGCTGGTAAACTCTATCTAGACTAACAAAATGTTTCCTGAAAGAGAAGTTCATCAAAAGCTTCCATAATTCTAAATCTTAGGCTTGCCAGACTAACTCCTCCCTTCTCTACACCAAGTATAAGACAAATTCCCATGGTCCTTGAATCCCATCTTCTGGTTCCTGAATGTTGACCACGGACATTCTTGTCTTAGTCTTCCAGCTCAAACCACAACAAGAAACCCATAGATTGATTGAAATTATTCCCTTTTCCTTGATTTTCTTTCTCTAGCTTTCTCTGTCCTCCTAATTACAAATCAGCCTCTCCTTCCATCATCTATCCTAAACTTCCCTGAAGGAATTTTCTGTCAAGTTCTGGCGATTAGAAAAAGTAGCAAGAATGCTGAAGATCAGTGCAAAAAAAAAATGCATTTGGTTCTGGAAACCACATGCTTTTACACTATCTAAGCCACTAGTGCAGAAAAGTCCCTTGAGAAGCAATCAGGCTATAATATTACTCAATATTGAGGTTTAAGTAAGCACTGGAAGGTGATATTCACCATGACTTTCCTTGTACTAGAACCTGGATTTCCAGCAATTTCTTCCCAGGGGCCAATTTCTATTAGTTTTATGGCCAGCAGAAGTTGCTGCACAACTGTGTAGGAGAGAGGCAGGAATTAGATCCAAGTCCAAAGTATCACTGTCACTACACACAAAAAGTTGGCTAATGTGGGCTGGGGCTGGGGCTCAGTAGCAGAGCACTTGCCTCACATGTGTGAGGCACTGGGTTTGATCCTTAGCACCACATAAAAATAAATAAAATAAAGATTGTGTCCATCTTAAAAAGTCTTTAAAAAACATTTTTTTAAAAAGCTGGATAATGTAAGGAATAAAGACTGGGAGCTGATCTGGCCCCTTGGCAGCTTTAGGGTGTCATTAGCTGGAGAGAATATCTGAATTATAATTAAGCTAAAAGAGGAAGCTGGCACCTCACTTGCCAGTTCTATGTATACTGAAATAATAAAAGGAAGTCCAGCCTCTGATACTTCTTCCAGCAGCCAGTAGGTTGGCATGAAACTTGGTGCTAGTCTCTAGCCCTGCCTTCACCATAATCCAGTGGGAAAGTATTCCTAGTATAGGATTCAGTAACCTGGAAAGAGACTGTAGATGTGTTCTTGTACAGATGGCTTCCCCAGTCTAACTGATCTCTTTGTATAAGTTAGAAGGCCCTCACTCTGGGTGGACACAGAACCATGGGTACAAAGGTTAGGTGGAATAGGGGCTAAATTTCACACCCCAGAGGTCCCTGTGCTTAGGAACTATGTACAACACACAGTCACACTGACTACCCTATTCCATAGCTCAGGAACAAATAATAACCTAGGTTGAAGGCAGAGTGCTGGAAAAAACAGTAGGTATCATGCCTGCTCACCAAAAGGTATCTTCTCATGCCCCTCTGTGCACTACAGCACCAGTCCATGCAAGCAGAGAACAGAGAGTGTTTAAAGGAATAGGGGTAGAGAAAATACAATGGCCCTGCCAGAACTCACACATACCAGCCATAATCTAATCACACTGTGGCACAGCTACTGAAACTCAACACACTCCCATCATCAGGCTCCATCACCACTATCTGTCTCTAAAGAAAATTATCAATAACAACTCAGGTTTGCTTGTTCTGGTCATGGTTGGGGATCTAATAGTGACATGAGGTGTGAGTAATGGGCACAGTGGCATGTTACCAATTAAGGAATCAAAAAGAATAGGGAAAGCTCTCATATCAGGATGGATTAGTTCTTTTTTTAAAATATTTTTTAGTTGTCAATGGACCTTTATTTATTTATATGTGGTGCTGAGAATCAAACCCAGTGCCTCACACATGCTAGGCAAGCGCTCTACCACTGAGCCACAACCCCAGCCCCTGGATTAGTTCTTGAAAGAAAAGGAATGGGATCACACCCCTCCCACAAAACATCAAACATAAGTAATAAATAAAACATCAAAATATGTTTAAAAGATAGGTTCAAAAGTAAGATGATAATCTCCTTGGACTCAACAAATTTCAGCTTTTGTGGATGCACGGGAATCCTACACATAATGGGTCCCTGAGCCAGGTTCATTGTGGGAAATCAGGATAAGACCAGGGTCCCTCATCTATCCCACCATAGCAGAAGAGTTACTTGCTGCTGCTGCCTGAGGTTGAGCTTCTTACGAACTGCAAACCTAGGGAGACAGGAGGAAATTGACCTGATCAATCAAGATGACCTGAGCAAAGCCCTGAGTGAACTGCCCACAAATGCAAAAACTGGGCCTGTAATGTATTCAGTTTCACAGATGACAGGAGTTCCCACAACTTATATAATATTCAGCTCTGATGTGTGGCTCCTGGGGACTTGAAGTAGAGATAAACATTCAGAGTGATAAGTGAAGAGAGAGAATCAAGGAAGAAAATCAAGCAATAAATGTCAGCTGATATTATAAATGCAACGGAAATAGTAATCTAAAAAGGGTGTAGGTATTTTGAGAATCCTCACAGAGGTACAGGATGGAATAATATTCATTTAAAACGTGAAACAAAAACAGGCACAAATGAAATTAGAGGATGTACATGCAAGATATAATTAAAAAATACAAAAACTAAAAATAATAGATAAGAAATAACCTCTAGTCCATATACACTTAAAAAAAGATTGGTGAATTGAAAAATTATGCTGAGCACATACTACTGAGAAGGAAAAAATTATGAAAGTTCAGAGACACAGAGACTTTGAGAAGCTTCAAAATACATCTAAATCAGTTCCATAATAACAAAGACTGAATGGAAGAGAAGCAATATTCAAAGGGTCTGTGCCTAATAATTTTCAAGAATTGAAGAAATTTGAGTACACAATTTGAAAATACATTCTGAAAGGCAAGATGAATCAATAAAAATAAATCCACAACCACAGTGTGTTGTCAAACTACAGAACATTGTAACAGCTACTGGAGAGAAAAGACAGATTCCTACAAAGGAATGACTATTAGACTGACAAGAGATTTATCATCAGCAACAATAATTTTAAAAGAAAGTAGAGCAGTATTAAGAGGAATTCAGGGGAATGGAGAGCACTGAGTCTCAAAAGGGAAATGTCCATGAAACCTTGGAATGCAAAACAAACCACTTGCAGGCAACCCAGTTGCAGTCCTTGCCAGCAGCTTGCTGATTAGTTGATGAAAAAGCAAAACAATCTGCAAGATAACCACAAGGTATCTGGAGAACTAAGGAGGATTAAAATATGGGAAGGCAATGCTCAAGTGCAAGGAAACTACTGGTAACAGACTGTATAACCCTGCCCTGAGTCCCCCTCTACTCCAGCCCCCAGCTTCTCTCTAAATATTAGAACCCCAGCCTAAAATGGCTCGACCTCCTCCCTCCCCCATTCTCCCTCACTCTCCCTGAGTTCCCCTACACTCCTGTTCTTGAATGTGTACTTTATAATAAATCTCTTGTTCTGTTACTCATACCTGACACATCCTTAAATTCTGTTTATCTGCAATGTGGTCAAAATTCAGGAATGTCTGAGTAGAGCTCTATGAGGAGACCTCCTTGGACCTCCATGTAGTAACAGTATCTTCCACATTCCAGAGAAAATTATTATTCACTCTGAATTCTATACCCAACTATTCAAGTATAAGAAGTAAAAGTTTACCATTCACAGATTTTCATGAGGGAAAAAAACTGAAGAATGTACTTTAGTAAGAAAGAATTCAGAGGGCAATAAGCAAAGAAATTAGAAAAAATTAATAGCAGTATATTTAATTCTTAACTATGAAAATAACTGTTTGCAACTTTAAAAATAAAGGTTTTGAAATAAAAACTCTAGACAGCAAAAAGAAAATGTATAAAGCAGTGGTTTGTGGGGAAGAAGAATCAAGAAATCCTATTCTTATTAGAGAAGAGAAATGCTGACTAAACATAGGCTTTATATAAATTTCAAAAATTAAGTATACGTTAGAATTTTGAGAACAACCTGTAAAACAAGAAAAATACATCATATATATTCCAAGCCAACAAAACAAATAGAAAATAGGGGGGGGAATTAATCCCAAGTAAGACCAAGCAGGGCAGGGAAGAACAGCAAAAAGTTGGGGTGGCTGTGACAGAAGTATCCAGATGTCTGCCAAGGTCTGTGTTATTCCACCACAGTGAAAGACTGCTGTTAGGAAATGGCTGCCATACCAAAACTACATTTCCCGGCCCTTCTTGCTTCTAGGTAGGATGGTATGTCTAGTTCTCATAAAAAAAAAAAGTGCAAAAGTTATATAAATGACTTCTAAATTGATGTGGCTCAAAAGCAGGTATGCCTTCTCCACTCTTGGAACATAAATGTAGGGAGTGGCAGAGTCATCAGATGGAAGTAGCCTGGGTTCCTGAATGGCTACAGGGAGCAGATAATCCCCCCCATGCCACTGATGGATTTTATGTGATAAAATATACAATCATGCACTGCATAATGACATTTAAGTCAATGACAGATCACATATACAATGGTGGTCCCTATGATTATATCTCCCTAGGAACAATGCAGCTTAATTTGTGTGAGTATATTTGTACAATGACTAAATTGCCTAATGCATTTCTCAAAACATGTCCCTATCATTAAATGATGCATGACTGTATACTTCTCTGTGCTGAGACCTGTTAAGGTCTCCGGAATCATCTATTATCTCAGCCGGCACTGCCCTGAGTAATACAGATGTTAAGCAGAAGACACAAAATGAAATGCTAGAAAGAAGTCCAAACATATTGTCAATCACAAAAATGTAAATGGATTAAGCATGGTCGGTAGGCCAAATACAGCCATGCCCATTCATCTATATATGGTCTATGGCTACTTTTGAAAGTTGCAACATAGACCGTATGACACACAAAAGCAAATGAATTTACTACCTGGCTCTTTACAGAAAAAATCACCAACCCTGAGACTAGGCACACATTAAAATGCAGCAAGAGACTGGATCAATTTTTAAGATCCAAATAATGCTATTTATGAGAAATGTAATTTTGAAATATCACACCAAGCTTTAAAAATAGAGAGATAAAAATATGCTAAGCATGCTGGATGTAGTGGTGCACACCTGCAATGCCCGTGGCTCAGGAGGTTGACTCAGGATCACGAGTTTAAAGCCAGCCTCAGCAATTTAATGAGTCCCTAAGCAACTCAATGAGATCCTGTCTCAAAATAAAATATAAAAAAGGGCTGGGATATGGCTCAGTGGTTAAATGCCCCTGGGTTCAATCCCTGGTACCAAAAAAAAAAAAAAAAGCCAAGCAAATAGTAACCAAAAGAAAATATATTTAGTAATATTAATTCTGATATTATAAAAGCAAATACAACTACATTAATAAGCATAAAGAGGTACACTTCATAAAAATACCACAAGACCATGTTACAATATTGAACTTGCAAGTACCTTATTATATAAATCAAAAGTGATTAAATCACATGGAAAACTTTTTTAGAATCATAGAGGTAAATTTTACCACAAATCTTTCAGAAACTATAAATCGAGTCAATAAATTTTCATAATATTAAAGAAGCAATTAGGAGGGCCGGAGTTGTAACTCAGTGGTAGAGTGCTTGCCTAGCATGTGTGAGGCACTGGGTTCAATCCTCAGCACCCATAAACATAAATAAAGAAAATAAAGATATTGTGTCTGTTTTAGTCAGCTTTTTCACTGCTGTGACTAAAAGACCCAACCAAAACAACTGTAAAGGAGGAAAAGTTTATTTGGTGGTTCACGGTTTTAGAGGTCTTAGTCCATAGAAGGCCAGCTCCATTCCTCAGGGCTCAAGGTGAAGCTGAACATCACAATAGAAGAGCATGGCAGAGGGAAGCGGCTCACATGGTGATCAGGAAGCAGAGAGAGAGGTCTCTACTTGCCAGATACAAACATACCCCAAAATCACACCCCCAATTCCCACCTCCTCCAGCCACACCCTTCCGCTTGTTAGTACTCAGTTAATCCTTATCAAGGAATTAATTCACTGATTGGATTATGACTGTCACAGCCCAATCATTTCTCCTCTGAACCTTCTTGCATTGTCTCACATGTGAGATTTTGGAGGACACCTCACAACCAAACCATAATAGTGTCCACCTACCAAAAGAAAAGAAAAGAAAAAAGAAGTAGAAGCAATTAGGAAACTTGAACAGGCGACACCCTCAGAATCACATGAGGAATTTAAATAATACACACACTGGCTACCTTATCCAGACAGGAGAAAAGAGAATCTTTAAGATCAACTAATTCAATATACCTCTGTTACTGTTAGGAAGAAGACAATATCAAGTGTATTATGCTATTGTCTGTTTTGTACTTTTATAATGAAATATCTGAGACTAGGTAACCTACAGGAACAAAAATTTATTTTCTTACAGTTCTGGAGCCTAGAAAATACCTCACTATGGCACTGGTAGATTCAGTTGTTTGGTGAGTGTCTAGTCTCTACTCCTACAATGGCACCTTGAATGCTGCATCCTCTGAAGGGAGGCACTGTGTCCTCACATGACAGAAGGCAAAAAGGCAAAAAGGGAACTCCCTCCATCAAGCCCTTTCATAAAATCATTTATTCCATTCATGAGCAGAGAAGCCCTCCTGACCTAATTACCTCTTAAACTTCTGACCTCTTGTATCATCATACTGATCATTAAATTTCAACATCTGAATTTTGGACAGCACATGGTCATACTTATAGATAGCAGACAGACATGAGCAGTGGGAACATAAAGTTAAGGATCTAATTCTATAAATTAGGACTTCTGTGTTGACCCCCACATTTTTTAAAAAAGCAATTTATCTAGCCGGGCGCAGTGGCGCAAGCCTGTAATCCCAGCACTTTGGGAGGCCAAAACAGGAAAATCGCGAGTCAAAACCAGCCTCAGCAATGGCGAGGTGCTAAGCAACTCAGTGAGACCCTGTCTCTACATAAAACACAAAATAGGGCTGGGGATGTGGCTCAATGGTTGAGTGTCCCTGAGTTCAATCTCCAGTACCAAAAAAAAGCAATTTATCTGAGGCCACTCTGACCCTGTCATGACTTAAACCAATAGTATATACTATATTCCTCAGCAAACAACCTGTTATCTGCAGGAGAAATGCAGGCCCAAAGACTCCTCCCTTCTGATAAAAAGAATACAAGTTACCTTGAAGAGGGAACTTTTGTGACGTTTATATAGACAGACTCCAGGACTTAGGAAGACAGTATAATTAAAAGCAAAGTTCCAATTAGAACCTGTCTGTGTGGACCAAGGCAACCAGGTTGCCTTGGATCTTTAGCATGTCATTATAATAGTAAAATTTCCCTTCCATGGTATAAGACTATGCACAGTGGAGATCTAAAAGTCTCATGCAATCCTATCATTCAAAAGGTGGAACTGGGCAGGATTCTCCAGAAACTTTCCTGGGACCCCCAATAAAACTGGAAGGCAAAGCCAGGTACATTGGTGCACGCCTATAATCCCAGCGGCTTGGGAGGCTGAGGTAGGAGGATCATGCATTCAAAGCTGAGTTCAAAGCCAGCCTCTGCAAAAAGCAAGGCACTAAGCAACTCAGTGAGACCCTGTCTCTAAAAATAAAATACAAAATAGGGCTGGGGATGTGGCTCAGTGGTTGAGTATCCCTGAGTTCAATCTCTGGTATCCAAAAAACAAAAGAAAGAGGGCAAGAGGGGTGTATTGTCCCTTTCCTCTCTCCCTTTCTCCCTTAAGAATGTCCCTTTCTCCCTTTTCCTTTTTCTTCTAATAAGCTTCTGTCTGCTGCTATGTGCAATTTGCATGAAATTCTTCAGGCAAGACTAGGAGAGCCATTAGCTGCAGACCATCCCACCAAACTCCTCAAATGGTCCCTTCAGTTCTGAGGGAAGATCATGCTCTCTAAAAAAAAAAAAAAACCATAGGAGCTATGGTAAAAAAAAAAAAAAAGGTTGAATGATAACTGCAAGTCTTCCTTGAAATGTTGGATAGCAGTCAACATCAATGATAAGTGCTCTCTGAAAGTAAATATATGCTAAGAAATTAACATATAATTATACATGTTGACTTATCAATTACTTAAACCAATTCTAACATGGGCTATTCCATGGCTACCAGAGATAAGGAAGGACTAGAATAAAGAACTAGAGAAAAATATTTGTTTTAATAGTGATCAGTTATCTTTCCTGAATTTCTGGATAACTGATTCTAAAATGTCAAGACTTATCAAAGCTTTGTCTTTAGTTGTTTCAGTTTAACTAAATAAAAAGTGCTCAGGACGGCAAATATTTTTAAAATTTTTCAAATCAATCTATATATATCAACTTAAAATTTTGGCCAACTTTAGGGAAATTTTGCCAATAGACACAGTATTAAAAGGTGCTCCATTACCTTTAAAAATTCAAGGTCAAAATTCATTGAGCAGGACAAATTCAATTTAACCTAAAGAAACAGCCCAAGAGAAATTTAACTTTGATAAAATAGAAAAATATGAAGTCCTCCTCCAATCAAGTCTATTTGATTTCTTCTCTAACCCTCACCTTTGGAAAGGACTTTATAATAATGTAGTCCATACAGCAAAAATTACCCTTTACAAGTAAGTTCTATGTCATTAAAGTCTACATCAAATATATTTTCAGACTCAAAGGCAAAATAAATAAATTGTGTCTAAATAATGGACACCAGGCAATATTTTAGAGCCATAAGGAATATAGTGGATGGATAATAAAATGCTTTTTTTTAGCTTTATTTTATTTATTTATATTTATGTAGTGCTGAGGATCCAACCCAGTGCCTCATATGTGCTAGGCAAGCACTGTACCGCTGAGCCACAACCCCAGTCCCAGAAAACAAAATTCAAATGTGGGTGACTGAGAATTAGTGATATTTACTTCTGATGTGGGAGACAGAAGGTAAGCATTATGGGTTTGTGCAAATGATAGTCAACTATGGGGACTCAAATGATAGTCAACTAAAGGGATGCAAGCAGGAAAAAATGAGCTAGAATTTCTAGCTATCTAGACTTTCTAGAGTCAAGGTGTGTATAAGGTCATGAGAGTGGGAGGGAGGTTCAGAAGACCATGACAATGAGATGTAACATAAATGAAGACTAAGGTGAATCAGCCAACTGGACTTAGTGAGTAACTGGAAAGAAAAAAAGAGAGAAGAAGAAGTAGAGGAAGACAATGACTACATTTGTAAAACTTTGGTCTAGGTATTACAACAGGAAGAGAAACCTATATTTAGCCCAGCACAGTGGTGCATGCCTGTAATCCCAGCACTTAGGGAGGCTGAGACAGGAGAATTGCGAATTCAAAGCCTGCCTCAGCAATAGCAAGGCACTAAGCAACTCAGTGAGACCCTGTCTCTACATAAAACACAAAATAGGGCTGGGGATGTGGCTCAGTGGTTGAGTACCCCTGAGTTCAATCTCCAGTACCAAAAAAAAAAAAGAAACCTATATTTATTTATAAAAGGTTAATTTTAAGTGCCTTGAATGTGAAATAAAAGGCAGGAGGAGGATAAAAACCAGGTCAGCAGATGGAGAACACAGTGATTCTCAAAAGGGTAGCCTACAGAACCCTGCATCGAAATCCTTTGAGCGCCTATTGAAATAGAGATTCTAGGGCTCTTTTCAGACCTACTAAATCACAATCCCCACGGGTAGAGAGGGAGGAATGGGAGTTCAGAGGAGGGAAGAACTGAGAAAAATGGAGTATATCACCTACTTAATCAGAGATGTAGATATGCATACTGTGTAGACCAAATCCTGAGCAGCTAATCTTTACCTAGAGTTATTGAAAAAGAAGAAGAATCCAAACACTAAAGCTTAAGGGTCTCAACAGTTATTGGTCATGGACAAAGAGTAGCCAATGAAAGACACAGAAAAATGGAATTTACAAACTTAGCATGAACCAGAATTATACATTGTCACAAGGATAGGGGAGTTTTTAGCAGAAACACTACCAGACACTTGGATATTGTTTTGTTTTGTTTCTCCCTCTAAAGTTCTGGATGCTTACATTGACAGCCTTACAGCTGACCAAGAATACAAGTGTGACCAATGTTCCTCAAATTACTGCATGAAATTGAAAAGGGAGAAAACATTACAATATATTCTATGAAGCCAATATAACCCTGAAACCAAAGTCAGAAAAAGACACATCAAGGGAAAAAACTATAAACCAATATCCCTGATAAACACAGATGCAAAAATCCTTAACAAAATATTAGAAAACCACATTTAAAAACTCATCAAGCAGATAATATACCATGATCAAGTGCATTTCATCCCAGGGATGCAGGGTTGCAAATAAATAAATGTAATTCACCACATAAATAGAATTAAGGTCAAGAATCATAGGATTATCTCAATAGATGCAGAAAACACCTTTGATAAAATCTAGCACACATTCATATTAAAAACACTGCAGAAACTAGGGATAGAAGGAAATTACTTCAACATTATAAAGTGTACATATGACAAACTCACATAAATTCTATATGTGACAAACCCACAAAATACTGAACAGAGAAAAATTGAAATCATTTCCTCTAAAATCAGGAACAAGACAAGGATGTATACTCTCATCAAGCCTATATAATATAGTCCAAGCCTATATAATATACTCTAGCCAGAGAAAACAGGCAAGAGAAGGAAATTAAAGGGATACAAATAGGAAAGGAAGAAGTCAAATTACCTCTGTTTGCTGCTGATAGGATCCCAAACCCATATAAAAGACAAAAACAAACAAAAACAAAAACCAAAAAACAAAAACAAAAAAACCTCCATCAGAAGACTTCTAGAGCTGATAAATTTAGCAAAGTAGCAGGATACAAGATCAATATTCACAAATCAATAACTGTCCTATACTCTAATAGTTATTCTACTGAGAAACAAATCAGGAAAAGTATCCCATTCACAATAGCCTTCAAAAAACCGAAATAGTTGGGAATTAATCTAACCAAGGAAGGGAAAGACCTCCACAATGAAAACTATAGAACACTGAAGGAAGAAATTGAAGAAGACCTTAGAAGATGGAAAGACCTCCCATGTTCTTGGATAGGCAGAATTAATACTGTCAAAATGGCCTTAATAGCTGGGCATGGTGGTGCATGCCTGTAATCCTGGTGGCTCAAAAGGCTGAGGCAGGAGGATGGCAAGTTCAAAGCCAGACTCAGCAAAAGCAAGATGCTAAGCACCTCAGTGAGACCCTGTCTATAAATAAAATACAAAATAGGACTGGGGATGTGGCTCAGTGGTCAAGTGCCCCTGAGTTCAATCCCTGGTACAAAAAAAAAAAAGCCATACTACCAAAAGCGTTATACAGATTCAATGCAATTCCCATCAAAATAACAATGACATTCTTCACAAGAGCTAGGGAAAAAAAAGTCTTAACATTTATATGGAAAAATAAAAGACCCAGAATAGCCAAAGCAATCTGAAGCAAGAAGAGTAACGCTGGTGGCATCACAATACCTGATCTCAAATTATACTATAGAGCTATAGTAACAAAAACAGCATTGTATTGGCATCAAAATAGACATGAACACCAAGGAAACAGACTAGAAGACATGGAGACAAACCCACATAGTCATCTGATACTTGACAAAGGTACCAAAAACATATGTTAGAGAAAAGATAGTCTTTTTTTTTTTTTTTTTTAACAAATGGCTCTGGGAAAACTGGATATCCATATGTAGAAAAATGAAACTAGACCCTATATCTCAATGTGTACAAAAGTCAAATCAAAGTGTATGAAAGACTTAGGAATTAGACCAGAAACTTTGCAACTGCTAGAAGAAATCATAAGGTCAATACTCCAACATATTGGCACAGGGACTGACTTCCTTAAGACCCTGAAAGTACAAGAAATAAAACCAAGAATCAGTAATTGGGGCAGTAACAAATTAAAAAGCTTCCACCCAGCAAAGGAAGTGATAAAGAGCATAAAGAGAGAGCCTATGAATTTGGAGAAAATCTGACTCCTCTGGCAGGGGAATAATATCCGGAATATATAAAGGACTCAAAAAGCTTAACCACAAAAAACAAATAACCCAATCAATACATGGGCAAAAGAACTGAACAGACATTTCTCAAAAAAGGAAACACAAATGGCTAACAAGCAAATGAAAAAATGTTCAACATCTCTAACAATCAGGGAAAAGCAAATCAAAACTACAGTGAGATTTCAACTATTTTAGTCAGAATGACAATTATTAATAATACGAATAAGAATAAATGCTGGCGAGGATATAGGGAAAAAGATACACTCACATTGTTGGTGGGACTGCAAATTAATACAACCACTTTGGGAAGTAGTATAGAAATTCCTCAGAAAACCAGGAACAGAACCACCATATTACCTAGTTATCCCACTCCTCATTATTTATTCAAAAGAATTAAACTCAGCATACTATAGTGATTCAGCCACATCAATGGTCATAGCAGTGCATCTCACAATAGCCAAGCTATGGAACCAGCCAAGCTATGGTGCCCATCAATAGATAAATGGCTTAAGGCAATGTGATTTATACACAGAGTGAAGTTTTACTCAGCTATAAAGAATGAAATTATAGCATTTGCCAGTTAATGAATGGGACGGGAGAACATCACGAAATAAGCCAGACTCAGAAAATCAAGGATCAAATGTTTCCTCTCATAAGCAAAAGCTAGGGCAAATTAAGGAGGAAAAAAAGCAAGAAAGCTGTATATCATAGAGACAGAGGGAAGATCAACCAAGTAGAAGGAGATTGAGGAGGAAGGAGGGACGGGAAAGGAGAGAATATGCAGAATAAATTTGACAAAATTATGTTATGTTCATATATAAATATACCACAGTGAATTCCACCTTTTTGTATATCTATAAAGCACCATTTAAAATATATAAATGAGGCTGCCCTTCTTCCTTTTCCTTCATCCACCCTACCCGCCACAACCTGAGTTGGCGACCCAAATTCAATGCATTTGGTATATATAATTTTTTTTTTTTTTTTTTTTTTTTTTTGCTTTTTACTGCATGTCTTTTTCGTGGGCGGGGGACAACCCTGTTCAGACCCCCATTTGCGAACCCGCCAAATGGAGGAAGCATTTGAAGGGCTCAGAAAGAAATTAGGTCAGCTCCATATCTATATGGACTTAATAACTTTTAAACTCTCGGACTGAAAGCTATGGACACAAACACATACACAGGTACAGGAAATACAGCCAGACCAGAGCTTTTTCAGACCGCAGGTGACCAGAAGACATTGCGTTTCATTCATTCATTCTGCCTGCCTCGGTGGAGTTCTTCACAAGCCCACGATCCCTGAAAGAGAAGTTGGACTTTTTTTTTAAAGGTCCTTGCGCCTGCCCAGAGGAGGAAACTGATGCTCTGGAGGGAAATACCCGGAGAATGGGATCTGGCGTCTCCCTAACTCAGAGCGCAAACAAGCGAAAGTTCTGGAAGTTTCAAGTCCAAGATTCAGCAGATTCAGTGTTTGGTGAGGATCTGCTTCCTGGTTCACAGAGAACCTGTGACTATGTGACCTTATATGGAAAAAGGGCTTTGCAGCTGTGAAGGATCTCAAGATGCAGATTATCCTGGGCCTAATGTCATCACAAGGGTCCATGCAAGAGGTAGACAGGAAAGGAGGTGTGACAGTTAGAACAGACACTGGAGTGATGTGCTTTGAAGGTACAGGAAGGAGTCACAGGCCAAGGAACACTGGCGTCCACTAGAAGGTGAAAAAGGGATGATCAGGGATGCAGCAAAGTTCCGGATTCTGGAGACCCATCAACTGGATTAGAAGCCCTATCCTACAACTTCTTCTGGGCCTCATTTTTTCTCATCTGTAAAATGGTGACATTAATACCATAGGATTATTGTGAAGAATTCCCAAGTTTAATGTAACATATTTAATGAAATAATAAACTAATTTTGCATAACTAAAAATAAATAAATAAAATAAAATATATAAATGAGGGCTGGGGTTGTGGCTCAGTGGTAGAGTGCCTCACACGCATGAGGCACTGGGTTTGATCCTCAGCACCACATACAAAATACATAAATAAATAAAATAAAGATTTAAAAAATAAATAAATAAATAAAATAATACAATATATAAATGAATGGAAGGTAGACCAGTAGAGCAGAAGGGAGAAAGGGAAATGGAGGAGGAGAGGGAAAGGGGGGCACTGGACACTAAAATGGAGTAAAGTAATTTCATATATGATTATGTAAAAATGAACCCAAGCATTATGTAAAACTATAATGTATCAATAAAAGCAAAAAAAAAAAAAAAAAGAAGAAGAAGAAGAATACAGTGTGAGCCTGTTGATATTCACTGTGGATAATAACAACGGCCAATAGGCCAACATTAAGTGCAAGTAAGAAGGCATTTAAGTCTTACTAAAAGTGATGGTGAATCTTCTCTAATTTTCACCATGTACTTAACAAGGATGACCCAAATGTACATAACTTCTGGGTTTTTAAAAAAATGATTAAGAAACATATTTAAACAGATGCCTAATATTTTAAGTTTTAGGAGAAAAAATGTGATTGGCCCCAAGTGAGCTTTTCCTAAAGTCACATTGTTTCCTTTCTAGTGATGATGTTTTTAAACAAATGTCCTTTCCAGGGTAACAGCTAACAGCTGTTGGCTTATATTCCTCCTCTTAAAAGAGTTGTAGGCATGTGTTCTTTGGGATATTGTAAAGGTCTCTGAAGCCAACACCCAAATGCTTTTCTTGAATTGAGTAAAAAAACAAAAATAAAAATCCAATCAATGTAAGTCATACAGATGAAAAAATTTCTCACTGCAACAATAGCAATTTATATGCCTGCCATGCTTTTCAATGCACAAGGCACTCTCCCAAGCATTTCTCACAGATGCTCTCACAAATAATAATTATTATCCCTATTTCACTGGAGCTGGAATTTGAACTCCCACCATCAGATCCAAATATCTTTCCATGACACCCTATATTGTCCCTGAAGTAAAGGGGGATAGTAAAACACCATATTCCTTAATGCCCCCTTTCTTTTTCCAAAAATCTAACCAAGTTAAGGGAACAATGAGAATAAGTCTGGGCTAGAAAGTCCAGACATATATTATCTTGAAGGACACTGGCCTTCTCTTATGCATACTAGGAACTAGAGCAAGTTAGTGTTATCTGTAGAAAGCTACTTTCTGGCATGTGTGTCAGCACAGTTGCTACTTGGAATGCTGATCATATGAGCAAATTAGTTAATTAGTAAGCTAATGCTGATGACATCACTGCTTTTGCAGCCTAACATATAAAACCTCTGAGTAGGGACAGGCACAGAACAGAGGGCTCTCTGAAAAGGATACGTATCACTTGTCCAGCTGGCCGCCACTGGACCAAACACTGAAGAAGAGGAGGCACTGCTTGGCAAAGCATGGTGAGGGACAGACATGCTATCTGTCAGCATGTCACCACTGAACTCTTCTAGGAGCAGTCATAGATCTCTTTTAAGTGTTCCCCCAATAAACCATATGTCTGTGTATGTGTCTGGGCACTTTCTTTGTCCTATATGCAACCTATCCCACTGCCCTGGAACAACTGGGCTATGGAGAAGATACACTCAAAACATACAATTAATTCAAAAGGAATATTTTCTTTCTTCAGAAATAAATCAGAGAGAAAGTTTGTCTGATCAGTGTTTTATTTGCAGTCAACATTATCAAATACTACAATGGGGGCAGCCTTAGTTTTTCTGATAGGCGTGAAGTTTAAAATTTCCTGGGAAACAAAACTCTTAGCTGTTTAAACCAGCAAAATTGGTGAGAGAAGTGAAACCACAGAATAAGAAGATATGAAATGTAAATGCTTTTTGCAGCTGGGGTCTTGGCATTAGAAACTAGCTCCTACTTGCCTTATGATCCAGGAATATATAGAATCACTCCAAGAAGTAGTGAGGCTGGAACACAGAAATCATCTTATACCAGGATCTAAACAGTCTCCTAAGGAAAAAGAAACTGCAGACTCATAATATGGGCCCGGAGTGAGGGATCAGGGTTTGAGTGTTTGTCATTCAGATGCACTGTTATGGAATGATTCAGGAACAAATCTTAGCAGGTATAGAGGTGGCTAAGATAAAACGAGCAAATTAAAATAATGGATTATCCAACATTTTCCTGAGAACCTAAGAGCCTAAGGCAATACTGTTTTCTGGTTTTGTTAGAACAGATAGTAGGCAGACATGAGCAAAGAGAAATGAAGAAAGAAATTCCTGAGTGGCACCCAACTTGCTGTTACCATCACCTAGGAACTACCATTTTATATCCAATTTTCCCCAAATTAGCTCTCTCCTAATCTAGGGAAAACCAGATACAGCCAGCCTGAGGGACTGGAGCCTGGACAGAAGCACTGAAGCACTGTCCTTGGATGACCCCAACTCACTGGCGTATCATTTACATTGTGCTGTGAGTGCAAGAGGCAAGGCTGGGTACTGCTTAAGTTGTGGTGAAACAAGTATCAAAGAGAAATTAATACAAGTGCACCAAACCTAGGCAAAAACAAACGTAACCACCCCAAATGAATAATTCAGGAGAAGAGAGGATCTCAAACAGGCCATAAAAGCCCACAAAACAGAAGATGCCAGGCCACTCCCTCTCTTGAGACAGCCAGCTCTACATTCTCTGGAGTGTACTTTCGTTTTTGTAAATACAACCCTTTGTGCTTATTTACTCTGTGTCCCTCGACTGAAATCTTCTTTCAGAAAGACCAGAACCCAGGAACTTTCACCCAGTAACAGTACTGGTTGTTCTGTATAGCAACATGAAAGCATACAGAGGTATAGAAGTTAGTTTTGAAATGACCCACAGGTGAGCACAGGCCATCTGAAAGTGAAGGAAGTGAAGTAAAGTCATAGAAATATGTTGTATGGCCTTACTACACATTAATTCACTCAGAAAAAACTGAGGAGATTTTGTGACATCATTGTAGGTAGTTGAGACAAAAGCAGTGAACAATAAAGATGAAGTCTTGCTCCTTGGATTTTTTTTTTTTTTTGGTACCAGGGATTAAATTCAGGGGTACTCGACCACTGAGCCACATCTTCGGCCCTATTTTTGTGTGTGTGTGTGTTTTTTATGTAGAGACAGGGTCTCACTGAGTTGCTTAGCACCTCGCAGTTGCTGAGGCTGGTTTTGAACTTGAACTCACGATTCTCCTGTCTCAGCCTCCCAAAGTGCTGGGATTACAGGCGTGAGCCACCACACCTGCCTGGAAGTTTTATTCTAGTGGAAGAAGATAGAAAATGAGCAAACAAATAAATACATGTGTGGTATACACAGCTGCTGCAGAACAAAGTGAACAAAGTGAAGCAGGATAAAAAGAATGTGACTGTAAAAAAATAAGTTGCATTTCTGTTTCAGATGTTTTTATAGATCATCAAAATTCATTTGATTAATCCTAGTAGTTGTGATTGTTAAGAAATGTTGCATAATGATAATAGGATCAATTCATCAAGAAGACATAGCAACTCTAAATATCAGAGATTCCAAATGCACCAAAAATTGTCAGGACTAAAAGGTCAGATCAAAAACTCCACAATTACAGCTGAAGATTTCAAAAGTCTTCTCTCAAAAACTAATAGAAATACAGAAACTCATTAAGTATATGCATGATTTGAACATTATCAACTAATCTGACCTATGAACATTTGTAGAATAGTCAGGCCAATCAACTGCATATTTTCTTCCTGTGTACGTGGAACATTCACTAAAGCCTAATATATTCTGGGCCATAAAACAGTCACAATTAATTTAAAATAATTGAAATCATACCATAAGAGAACTAAACTTGAAATGTATATATAGATAACTGGAAAAATCCTCAAATATTTGAAACCAAAAACAAATATCTAAATAACCCATGTGACAAAAAAAGGGAAGTAAATACTTTTAACCAAATAAATATATTAACACAGCACATTAAAATTTAAGAAATGGCTAAAGAAGTGCCTAGAAGCAAAAGCACGTAAATATTATACTAGATGAGGAGGAAAGTCTAAAGTTAACCATCTAAACTTCTACCATAAGAAACTAGAAACAAAAGAGCAAATTAAATCTAAAGTAAAAAGAAGAAAGGAAACAATAAAGAGCATAAATTAATAACTAGAAAATGAATAATAAAAAAGAAATAAAAAGCTGGTTTTTCTAAATATGGTAAAATTGATAAAATTTCAGTCAGATAGAATAAGAAACAAAAGAAAGTACAAATCACCAACATTAAGAATGAAAGAAGAGAGATCTCACAATAGATGCTAGAGAAATTTCTTTAAAAATAAGTAATATGAGGCTAGGGCCTTAACTCAGTGGCAGAGTGCTTGCTTAGCACATGTGATGCACTGAGTTGGATCCTTAGCACCACATAAAAATAAACAAATAAAATAAAAACATTCTGTCCAAAATAAATAAATAAAGTAATATGAGCCTGGCATGACCAGAGAGGCTCAGGAAGCTAAGGCTGGAAGATTGTGAATTCTAAGCCAGCCTCAGCAACTTAGGGAGACCCTAAGCAATTTAAGGATACTCCACCTCAAAATAAATTATAAAAAGGGCTGGCTCAGTGATTAAGCGCCCCTGAGTTCAATCCCCAGTACCTAAAAATAAAGTAATTTCAAAAACTTTATGCTGCTGCTTTAGGAAACTACTCTTTTCCCTGAAAAAACAGAAGGATATACACAGTTATATTTCCCTAAAACTACGCTTTCTGAGTTAATCTTAACCATTTTAATAATTATAACTTTTAACCAAATTTCTATTTTGCAGGGAAAACTGGACTAGGGGGTATAACCATGAAGTCTCATTCCCTAGCATTTTATCAGACTAGCAGAGCTCATGAATACACATAACACAACTTTCTACAGTCACTAAAACCCCTACACAATTTCTCAAAGTGGCAAAAATGAGCATTTAAATGACCTATTCATAACATACAAAAATTAAAAAGCGAAAGTAAAACTTATGCTTAATAAAATGTCAGTATTTTGTCATACTTAGAAATGATCTAGGTATCCGGTGATTTTCCATTAATTAGTTCAATTTAAGGCCAAACCAAGATTTTAAGTTATCTATATCCTGGAAATTTATCTGCAATCAGACATACTATAAAACATATATACTAATGAAAAAAAGTTCCTCAGAATAAGAATTCAATTTGATCACACAAATTTATACTTTTCATAAGCAAGCATCAAGTCGAGAAGGAAGGCTAGCTTATTTGATCAGTAAATATGTATACATTTAGAAAAAAATACCCACATACAATAAAAATGTACACTTGTATTATATGTACTGCAGAAAAATCAGATACAGCTGTTTGTATTAAATCATATCTTAAAATAATCTATTTGTCAAAGAGTCACCTAAATTATGCAAATATGAATTCTTAAAATGTTTCTTGACTAGTCACTTTAAGAACATTTAAAAATCTTAAATCTGGCACATTGAAATTTTTAGAAATTCCATTTCCTTATTTTCTGGGAATTATAGGAGTATTATATTTATATGTGCACTTTATCTCATAAACCAGTCAGAACAGGTCTCCTTTCATTTAGGAGATTTTATAATCTAAATTATTATTAATATAACCTGGACTCAGGAGAGCATTATCCATTCCTACAAGAGATAAAAACGTTTCCAAATTATAAATATACAGACACAAAATAGCTTCAGTTCTAAAATTTCAGCCTGTGTTATTTCAAAATAAACACAAAAGCCCCAAAATTTACCAATTCAGTTGTCAAAGAGCTATTCTCCTTCTTGGTGGGCACAATATTCTTAATTTATTTTAGCTCAAAATACACAAAAGTCATACAATCAAGACTAACAAATTAGTTTTGATGCAGTCTCTCATCCAACAAAGATTAGCTCACTACAGATTAATATTGTATTCATAGCATTACTAAGTGGTCAGATCATAACACCAAGTTCCCAATTATTGCCCAACAGTGGGCACTGATTTCTTGGCTGTAAGCAAAACGAAGATCACAAAATCAATAGAGGAGAATATTTAAATTAGGAAAACAGAGAATCAGCAAAGTTCTATTGTTATTTGGAAGCCAAGAAAAAATGCGTGGGCTTTAAGCAGCTTAGAGCTGTGTATGCTTCTCTGATGGAAAGTATACATGGTTTTGTTGGATGAATGCAATGGACAACTGAGTGGAAACCCTCCAGATTTTATAATTAAAAAGAAAAAAGGAAAGTCACATTTCATATGGATTTTAAAAAGAACAAGTACTAAAAGTTTTTTTTAAACATATTTATCCATGAGTATACAAATGGAAGCAAAACTAGCTTCTTGCATAATGGTACAGAGGAGTCAACTAAACCTCAACTGGTGTTGCATGTCTATAAACAAGAATTATTTTTGCATTACTATCACCTATCTACAATTTACAGAGTTGTAAAATAGCTTTCATAGAATTGGATTCAGCTACTCGATTGCAGACAATAAAGTTTTCCACCTGAGCACAAGATTTTCCCACACAAGGGACACCTTCCCTCTGGGAAAAGAAGGGAACAGGGATGAGTATTTACACAGGTAAATCTGTAATGATTACAAGAAATTAATAAAGTTCATCCTGATAGTCTTTTTTCTCCCTTCAGTGAAAAAAGTGCATGAAGTTATCTGCTACAAATTAAGGAACTGATTACAGAGAAAGGGCTCCATGCACAAAAATATTTCACAACAGCCTCAGGTGAGTAAATTTGTTTCAGTAAAAGTAGATGTTAGTGTTGTGAATGCTTTATAATGTGGAATGATCATTGAAATATCAAGGACTCTAGTAATTGTATTTCCTGAATAAATGTATGTTTATGAATTTTTTAACTTACAGTTTGTTGTTTCCTCTGCCAGCAGTCTGGTTTTGTAGTTTTTATTGTCCAAAATTCACTACTGTTATTTCTTTAAAGGTTGTTGTAGTAATAGTTAAATAATGGAAAAAAAACAAATTACTTGCTGTCTCATTGCTCTTCAAGAACTTTAAAACTAATTTGTATCTGAACATGATTTTTAAAAATGCTGGCAAATGATATGCTTCTACTTTTTTAGTTCAAGATAATATTTCTCCAAAACAGATATAAAATAACACTTTTTCAGATGGAAAAAAAATGTAGATGTAGATGTTGTGGCTCAGTGGTAGAGCACTTGCCTAGTATGTGTGAGGCACTGGGTCTGATCCTCGGCAGCACATAAAAATAAATAAATAAAATAAAGGTATTGTGTCCATCTACAACTAAAAATTTAAAAAATTAAAAAATAAAAAAGATGTCAGAACACAAATAGGTCATCTGAAAGATATTCTAAATCATCCTTTGAATAACTGAAATAGGCCAATCATCTACAAGCAATAGATTAAGGATATGGAAAATGACAACACCCAGGACAGAAAAATGACAACCCCCAAAACTGTCTGACCCGAGGAGGAAAATGGAGGAGGAAGGCAATCATTAATCCTCTCCCAGTAAATCCTTTCCCAGTAACAATGAGCCCTGAGGGAAAGAAAATGCTAGGCCCTGGACTTTAACCCCTTCCCAACCACAATGGATCCTGAATGGAGGAGGCAGATACTGAAATGCTAGGCCCTGGACTTTAACCCCTTCCCACTGCCAATGAGTCCTGGAAAGTGAAAAGCAAATAGTGAAGCTCTGAGAAACAATGAATCCCAGAGAAAGAGGATAAGCAGTGAACACGAAGTTCTGAGCTTTTCCCAGTGACAATGAGTTTCAGACTTTTTACAACTTTTTCCCTGACTGCACAAACCCACACATTCTGCTTCAGTCTCCAATGATTAATTCACCCTTGTTGTAAACTATAAAACCCAAACCCCTTCCGTAACCAAGGGTCATTTTCCTACCCAGAAAATGAGCCCCTTCAGTGCCTGACTGACTGACTGTGCTGTGGAAAGCTTGCTGATCCATTTGAGGTCTGCTTCCCTCCCAGTTATTCGTGTTTTCGTAATGGTGCCCAAACCATGTTGGTTATTTTCGCTTACAGTAAGTTCTGGGAATCTATCATTAGACAAGTTTGAGAAATATTACTCTAGCACATTTTATTTAGTTTATGGGGCTAGCTACTAGAGCCCTGAAGGAATAAAACCCAGACTGATGAGTGTTAGGTCGGGTCAGGGTCCAAGATGTCCAATTAGGGGGACCAGACAGCGGCTGCAGAGCAGAGCTGCCAGCCAGACGCTGAGGGCACCAGTAGACACGTCTCCTGTCAATCAGTGGGTTTTCCTGACCTATCCAGGAAGGACTCTGGCCTTCTCTTCCTGCCCTCAAGCCCTCCCCTTCCTGACCGGACTTCCTTGAAATTCTTTGTGCACCGGAGCCCCAGCGCCATTCTCCTGGACACACTCTGATGGACAGGTGGATTCGGCCCAAGAGTGTGTATTCCAATAAAGTCTTGCCGAGTGGCTTTAATTCATCTCCTCCTGGTTGTCTAGTCTTTACATAATGGTGCGCGAAACCCGGGAGGGTTTTGAACCTCCCTCGTACTGGGGTCGAGGCAAGCCCTCCGGACCGGGAGAACTCCTGATCTGCTCTCTGTCTTCCTCACCCAGACCGACAAGAGTGAGGTAGGCCGCCCAGCCCTTTCCTCTGACTCCTCAGCTTGCCCCACCCCACCGTCCGCTCCAGAGACCCATCCGATAAGTCGCACATGTGTGTGGGCTCTCTGTCCACTTGAGGCCACGTGGATTTGGGAAGACGTTCCCCATCCCCGTGTTAGCCATTCGCCAACGCTGTCCGGGCCCCAGAAAGTTTGAGGGACACCTCAATTTTCCGCCTGGCCCCTGTTCTCCCGTGGACGCGAACATTTTTGGGGGATGCCTTTTTATGTTCCCGCCCATTCCCTGGGACCTCTGAGAAGTCACAAGGAACCCCAACTCTTCTCTAGACCTCAAAACTCCACTGTACTATGGCTTAGATAACAGACCAAAATGGCCTTGAGGGGGAACTTTTGATTTTCAAATCCTCACTGATTTGGCTAATTTTTGTCACCAGATGGGGAAATGGACAAAAATTCCTTTCATCGAGGCTTTGTTGGAAAATGCGCTCTTGCCCCTCCCTTCTTTCCCATCTGTTCTGTCCTCTCAAGTTCTTCTCGCTAAAAGCCCCCTTTCCCATTGCTCCTCTATCTCCTTCCTCCTGCAGTCGCCACTCACAGATGCTGGGCTGCCTGCCATGCAGTGGCCCCTCCCCTCACTCTTAGCTCCCCCCCCCAGCTGCAGCACCACCTTCCCGGGAGGTGGAGCTGGCCTCAGTCCCAGCGCCGGATGGCAGAGACAGAGCATTAGGCGGGACCCACCCACCCTGCATTCCTGCGTCTCTCACTCCGTCCGCGGGCCGCTGGGGAGACTGGCACGGCTGCCACAGACCAGCAAAACTCTCTCTAGCTTGTCTATGGGCTGCCGAACCAAACACCCTCCGTTTTTATTTTTGCCGGCCACCTCATTTTTCTTCTAAGACACTTTCTTTTCTTAACTTCTATGTACATAGTATTAAAAATTGGCACAGATAATGAGCACTCATCAATTAAACCTAAAAAATGGATCCAAATATTTTTAATTCACATGATTTAAAAGGTTCAATTTAAATTGAGTAAACACAAAGGTTTATACATTCCTATATGAAGTTTTAAAGGTTTCTACTGTTGCCTAAGTTCAAAAAATTTACAAGGATTGCTTTGGGATTTGAACAGAAGGAATTAAAGATTCTAAATATGGTATTTATTGGAAGGAAAAAGAATATTTCTAATCAAAAGGTTTACAACTGTAATTAAATAAAAAGAATCTAAAACAATGTTCTGCTCTTAATAAGATAACTTTCTTACATTTGTCAGGTTTTATCACTTGGAAAACTAACTTTCAAAAATTAAGGTTTATATAACTATGATTAAACAATGTCAATGCAATTATGCTGCTATTAGTCCTATTTTCATATTAAATGTGTTTATTTCTTTCAGATATACAAGCTTTAAAATAGAAGGTTTTAAAAACAGCATTATATCAAGCTGATGTTCTCCAAACTGAACTTGTATGATATCAATTTATATCATTTAATGTTTTATAACTGAACCTATCATCAATAAGGCTTTAAATTATTTTCACATCAGAGTGATCTTTTAAATAAATGAGGATCTAATCTATTTAATATTCTGCTAAGATTTTGCAAGGAGCCCTGTCTTACCTAAGATAGTTCTGTCTCCCAGCTTACTACAATGGCTTCAATGTAGACCAGACTCCAGTTCATTTAAAGATATGTTCAAAGGGTAATTTTGTTGTAAAGATCATTAGGACCTCAAACAGGGATATAATATGTAACTCAACCAAACTTTGAGAAAGCTGTTACACAAACTAAATATGTTTTTACTATTGTTAATTTTATTTTGTATTTTCCTTAAACTCTGACTACTGCCTGTTAATGTTTTACAGAGGTACTACTTCAAGAACAACCAATCCAGATTATTTTAAAATAAATCAGCCACCACCTATAGGATAGACCTTAAAGTTAAAGCCCAGTACCCTTACTTTATAACTGATGAGATTGGCTTGCTGAGTGTTTAAGATCAAGACTTAAAAACTAAAATTAAATTAAAGGGCCAAAAACAAAAAACAAAAACCAGTATTTGGCTTTTGCCCTTTGAGTCAACCTGAATCCAAGGAATGAGGAAACTTCTCTGAAGTGCTCTACATCTCTGGGCCACAGGACCTCCTGATCAGGGAGATTTCTGAGACCATTAGAGAATTAAAGAGCCAATCAAATGCCACACGATGGACAGGAAGGTCTAAGCGAGAGGGAACTGTCCCTCATGCCTCCTGGGGAAGCCACAACATGGTCAGCACCAGACCTTGACCTATCCTAACACAGATGGCACTAACAAGCTGCTCTCAAGTTCCTCAAGGATGCCTCCCAGGAGAACAAAAGGTGACTCTTAACAATAGGTAAGAACAAAAGTCAATTTGACTTGCTTCATCTTAAACACCTAGCAAAACCAAGAACACAGCTAGCTGTTCCTGGGCATTTAAAATAGTTTAAAGATAGACATCTGTGACATTAAAAACTAAATACTATGTTTACATGCCTTGTCCTCTCCAGCCTTGTTATAGGGACTTAACTGTACAGTGAGGCTGAATTACCATGACTTGTTACCACCTCCCTTTCTAGGGCAAAAAGGGCTCTCCTTGGCCCCCATTCACTGCCTCTGGGCTAAGGCAAGAGGACTTAATTATGCAATCACTGCTACTTAAAAACTTGAACAAATTTCATTACAGAATAGACCACCCTTGGACTGGTCCATCACACTGGACTCCCACCAAACTCAAAATTTCTTGGCAGCCCCCTTCTTTTTCTGCTAATCAGTAATCTCTCCCAAGCTTCTGTTCCTATCCACAGGTGATGCTTCTACATTCAAGCAACATGACTGACAACCAGAGGCTCCCACACCCCTGCGTCTGCCTCCTTGCCTGACCAACACCCAAGCCATCTCCCCCTCGGCGCCCCCAATCCCACATGAAGTAGCCAGACCGAATCTGCTGTCCTATATCATCAAAAAGGCTGGGATGTTAGGTCGGGTCAGGGTCCAAGATGTCCAATTAGGGGGAACGGTCAGCAGCTGCAGAGCAGAGCTGCCAGCCAGACGCTGAGGGCACCAGTAGACATGCCTCCTGTCAATCAGCGGGTTTTCCTGACCTATCCAGGAAGAACTCTGGCCTTCTCTTCCTGCCCTCAAGCCCTCCCCTTCCTGACCAGGCTTTCTTGAAATTCTTTGTGCACGGAAGCCCCAGCGCCATTCTCCCGGACACACTCTGATGGACAGGTGGATTCGGCCCGAGAGCGTGTATTCCAATAAAGTCTTGC
>PVHX01011340.1:34392-64826 GCA_004024805.1 Geosciurus inauris | reverse complement strand
TTTTTTAGTACTAGGGATTGAACTCAGGGGCACTCGACCACTGAGCCACATCCCCAGCCCTATTTTGTGTTTTATGTAGAGACAGGGCCTCACTGAGTTGCTTAGTGTCTCGCCATTGCTGAGGCTGGCTTTGAACTCGTGATTCTCCTGTCTCAGCCTCCCTAAGTGCTGGGATTACAAGCGTGAGCCACCTCGCCCGGCTGCCTGTGATTATTTTTACCGACTTCCCCACCCCCATTCTCCTCATTCCTCGTGGGGCACTGGCCAGATACTGCTCCTGTTTGAGTTCTCTCCAGGGACCGTCCCTGCTGGGTCTTCAGCTCTGCACCTGTCTTCCTTGGGCTCAGCTCTTGGGTGGCCCATTCAGGTCCAACGCACGCCTCCCTTCTCTCCTCTGACCCTCAGAACATAGCTTTGTATGAATGGCTGCCCAGTCTCCTGCGGAAAACGCCCCCAGAATATGCAGGTGAGGGGATGCTGAGGGAGTATGAGAGAAAAAAAATTATATATATGGGGCTGGAATGGTGAGTAGGATGGGTCGTTTAAAAACCGAATTCTAGTGTCCCCTCCTCTTCTCTTACTTCAGGATACCGCTCCTTTCTGGACCCCAGCATCTCTCCGGAATTTGTGGTGGCTTCTGAGCAGTTCTTCTCCACCATGGTACCCCCTGGCGTCTACAAGAGGTGAGGGAGTGGACTCAAATGTTTGTGTTTTGGGAGGGGTGAGGTTATCCATTGAGAAAAATCTGCCCCCAGCAGTTGTCAGTCTGAAGTGTGCCCATTCCTCCAAGCAATGGTGAAGATAAAGAACATATATCATTGTTTTTAAGCACATTCACATAAGTTCTCCTGCAATTGGTGTGTAGACATTTGTCTCCCAACTAGAGGTGAGTAACTGAGGCTCAAAGGGTGTCATAAGGCCCACCAGTCTGAACCTGAGGTCTTGGCACTACACTGGGGACATTTTTAGCTGTAAGCGCAGAACACGGGTTTACAAGATTTTGGAAGGAGTTTTAAAAATGTGTGCAAACTGAAGAAAAATACTGGTTCCAAAATAAATGCAAAGGGAAATTTAAAATAAAAATATATATTAAAGCAAATATATATGAAATGAAGCATGTTAATTTACTATACTTTTTTGTAATTGCTTTATAATTTAAAACAATTGATAGGTTATATTTTCTTACTCTGGAACAATATCTGAGTGTGCCTGATGAAAACTGAGAAATCATAGATAATTGAGCTATCCAAAGTTAAGTAGTTTCAAAAGAACAATTTTAAAATCTTTTAAAAATGTGTATATAGGGCTGGGGATGTAGCCCAGTGGTAAAGCATTTACTTAGTGTGCAAGAAGCCCTGGGTTCAATCCCCAGCACCACATATGAAAATATAAATATAAATGTGTATAGCTGGATGCAGTGGTTTGTGCCTATGTTTCCAGTTACTAGGAAGGTTGAGGCAGGAGGATCACTTGAACTCAAAAGTTTGAGACTCTTTGGCAATATAGGGAGACTTCATCTAAAAAACAAAAAAGTTTTTTGACACACACACACACACACACTAAGCCCTCCAAATCGGCAGGTTCCCCATCTAAGGAGTCAATCAACCTCAGATTGAAAATATTTTTTAAAAAGATGCTCTGTACTGAAAATCATTTCTTTTCCTCTCTCTCTCCCTTTCTTTCTTTCTTGGGTGATGCTTCAACAAGCCAATGTATAGACTTTCTGTGACTTAATTTTTTAGATTTTTGGTCTGATGTGAGAGAAGGGAACTACCAAAAGTCAGATTGTCTATGACCTTTCAAGGTCAGGTGGGCGCATACCCCCTCAGGGAGGCCAGGGTTACAGTATTGAAAACCAGAGCTGATGCCTGATGTTGGGATCCTGTGGCCCAAGTCCCCACTCCCTTGCTCATTGCATTTTAGAAATGCCAGCTGCTATTTCCAGGGGATTGTCAATCAGAATGCAAGTTTCTCCAAAGCTTTCCGCGTCTGCAACAGCTACTGGAGTCGAAAGGTCAGGGCTGGGGGCACATATATGGGTGTGTATATGTGTGTGTTGTGTGTGTTTGTGTCTGAGAGTGTGCAGGTAAGGTGGGCAGGAGGGCTGGAGTAGGAGGCAGTCTGGGGGACATGATCAAGTCCATCCTCCACCCTCAGCTGGGGACTATGTAAGAGACTGTGGAACTCATGCAGTGCAGGTGTGATTCTATAGTCACTGCTCCCTCCTAGGTTTTCCTTTTCCTTGATGGATCTGGGTCCCTGAAAATACCCCAGCCATCCCAGCCCCCCAGGGAAATTTCCCATTTAGACACACCCAGGGCAGTGTGTGAATGTGTGTGTATGTGTGGGATGCGGAGGAAGAAGGGATTTTGAGAATTTATGGGGGAAAGTCTGTCCATCTAAACCAGGCCAGTGGGTAAAGAGCTTTGCCCATTAATTTAAAGCAAAATCAGATAACTTTGTGTGAGTGTTTGCAAAGGCAGGAGGAAGGTGAGAGCCAAGGATAGAAGAGGAAGGCATAGAATTAGTCCTGCAGCTAAATTGAAAGAAACCTCAATGTCCTCCTAATCTAAGTCCCCACCTGCCTTTTGTGTGTATGATGTTGAAGATAAAAGCTAGAGCTTTGGCATTCCTATGCAAGCACTCTACCACTAAGTTGCACCTCTCATCCAAGTCTCTTTTATTTAGAGGAGGACACCGAGTTTGGAGAGATCCTGTAACTTGCCCAAGGTCACATGGTTGATTAGTAACAGAGCAAGAATGAAAACCTAGATGTTCTAGAGCCTCTTCAAACCATAGTTAAGTCTGAGATAGAAGTAGAGTTTTACGATCCCTTCTGCTTGTAGAGACCTGTGTCCAGCTGCATGGGCTTTGGATGGGAACGTCACTCACTCTCAGTAGGGAATTGACCAGCAGGAGAAGGATGTCCCACTGGGAGTTAATGACAGACCTGAAGGGGCCCAAGGATATGAAAGATGTGGTGCAGGGAGCTAGTTGTTTAACATCTGATTCCACTACCTCTTCTCCCATCCCCAAAGAACCCAAGCCTACAAAGTGCTGAAGATGTGGATGCACTGCTGCTAGGCATGGCCTCCCAAATTGCTGAGAAAGAGGACCATGTGCTGGTTGAGGATGTGCGAGGTGAGCCTGAGGCAGTCCCTGGGGGCAGGTTCAGCTGGATCTCTAGAGTGGGGAAGGAAGGGGCCCAGGGCTGGGAGCCAGCACTGCAGTCACTGCTGAGAGAGTTCCTGACTGTCCCTCTGCCTAGTTCAAGTGCTCTTGGGTCTGGTTGGAGTCACCTGGGGTGGAGGCCACCCTGGTGGCCCTGAGCTCCCTCTAACTCTCTGGTCTTTCATTCCCAGATTTCTGGCCTGGGCCCCTGAAGTTTTCCCGCACAGATTACCTGGCCACCTGCCTGCAGCGGGGCCGGGATCTGGGCCTTCCCTCTTACACCAAGGCCAGGGAAGCACTGGGCCTGCCTCCCATTTCCCACTGGCAGGACATCAACCCTGCACTCTCCAGGAGCAATGACACTGTGAGGAGGGGTCAGGTCCAGAGGGCGGGATGGGAGGACCAGGGCGCATCATTCCCAGACATGAGATGGGTGTTGAGACAAGGGTACCTGAGACAAGCACCTGGTGAGAGGGATTAGGCTTTCCCAGGTCACTTTTCCCAATCTCATGCACCAGGATGGAGATTATCAGACCACCAGGATTTGGCTTTTGGTCAGATCCAGCAAATGTTTATTGAGCATCTGTTGCATGCCAGGCACTTAGTAGACATTACCTCCTTTTCTCTTCCCAACAACCTCCAAGTGGGAATAGAAAGTCCTTTACCTAGGAACAACCTGTGCTTTTCTGTACTGATATCCCAGCTGCCTTTCAGGAGTCAGCTCTCACTTCCTGAGCTATCACCTGGGCAAGTGGTATTGCCTGTTGGCCAATCTACCAGCTTTGGCTGCTTTATTGTCTTGGCACAGCAGTGTTTCTATAGCTTGTTTACTGCACTTTACCCTTACTAATTTATAAAGTTGTTGGAAAGAGGAGAATTGAAAGGCTCATAAAGAACTGATGTGCACATGGGGCCCACAAACTTTATAATATCTATGAATGCCCAAAGTAGCTAATCTTTGGCTCCCACTGGGTCTCCTTGGAACTAATCTGGGCAGATGCTCATTTACCTTGTGAAGAAAAGAACTAAAGGAAAAATCAGGTAGAAAATGTTGACGATATATTATTGAAGACTGTCTCTGAAAAGCAGCATACAATTAGGGATTTGATTTTTTTTTTTTTTTAACTTTTTTTTTTTTTTTAGCTCCAGAGAATAGAAACCTTTACATCATTCTACCATTTATCTTTGTACATTCTAATTTTGCCTTTTCAACTTTCATATCATTTCAAGGACAAATTATGTAGGGGGTTGACTATCTGTTTTATTCCAATTTCATACAACAGGCAGCTGTGAGTTTCCCATAAATGAGCTAATTTATGCAAAGCACTCAGAGCAGTGCCTGGAGCATAATAAGCACTTTGGAGGAGTGAGTTATTGTTACTGTCATTTATTATTATTATTCCTGGGGCTAATCCCTGGGAGCCACCTCTTTGCCCCAGGCTGAATGCTGGGTCCTCTCACATACTCCTGCCCCTATTTGGTTTCAGGTGCTGAAGGCCACAGCTGCCCTGTACAACCAGGACCTGTCTCGGCTGGAGCTGCTCCCAGGGGGGCTCCTGGAGAGTCATGGGGACCCTGGACCCCTCTTCAGCACCATTGTGCTTGACCAGTTTGTGCGGCTACGGGATGGCGACCGCTACTGGTTTGAGAATACTAGGAATGGGTAAGTCCTGCACCTCAGACCTACCTTGGACTGGGCTCCAGACCCTCTGCCTGGCCTTAGGCAACCCGCATTGATTCCAGACCCTCCTACTACCCCCTCCCCAGCCACACCGAGTCTCTTTCCTCATCAGGGTCCCTGGGCTTGGGGCCTGCATCTCTCTCCCACCACCACAGCTCTCTACATGTCCCACCCATAGGCTGTTTTCTGAGAAAGAGATTGCAGAGATCAGAAACACCTCCCTGCGGGATGTTCTAGTGGCCATCACCAATGTGGACCCCAGTGCCCTGCAGCCCAATGTCTTTTACTGGCTTGCAGGTGAGTGCCAAAGGGGTGGCTGGAAGGGTGACGGATCTGGAGCCTTGTCTTTCCCTGGTTGTGGGCTTGGCTTAGTGTGCCTGGGGAGCAGCTCCAAGCAGGCAGTGAGCTTTAGTTGTACCTTTGGGAACTTTGGTTCTGCGCGCCGGGACTGCCATGTACACATGTGTGGTTTCCCTATGCACAACTTCAGGAGAGTATCTGAATGAAGGAAGACTGAATGCCCCAGAGACCTGGTGAGGAGACACACATTTAGTTGGGAAGGGGCTGGGACTGAGTGAAGCATTAGGAGGGCCAAGTGCAGTGACGATTTCCTGCCCATGACAGTGATGAAGGAGGTGCTCGTTCTCTCTCTCTCTCTCTCTCTCTCTCTCTCTCTCTCAGAGAAAGCAAGCATGTAGGAAGAGACAGAGGCTGAGGTTCATTTTTTACCCTACCTGTTACTCAAGTAGGCAAATTTGACAACCTTGCTACCATGGCAAGTTTAAGCAGCCCCTTCCTCTCTGCTACCCAGAACACCCCTACTCCTTTTCTACTGCCCTACCCTTCTCAGGGATCCTGTGTCAGAGCCTGTGGTCCAGCATTCAGGACTCTGACTCCCTCTGCCTCCTCAGGAGACCCCTGTCCACAGCCAAGACAGCTCAGCACAGAGGGCCTGCCAGCTTGCGTCCCCCTCATCATTCGGGACTATTTTGAAGGCAGCGGATTTGGCTTTGGGCTCACCATTGGGACCCTCTGCTGTTTCCCCTTAGGTAAAAGTGATAAGTGGGCAGGTTGGGGCTGGGTCAGAGATGCAAGCTGGGGAGTGATTTGGGGTGGTTCCATCTGTGACAACAAACCAGAGTCCCCCTGGGCAGGTAAAGGAAATATTAGGGGAAGGGACACGAGAAGGGTCTAAGCTGCAGATAAGTTGGCTCCAGGGAGATTTTCCAGGGAGATTTGCCTCCCTTTCTCCTGGGACACCCCCCACCCACCCACATCACCAGGGCCTAACTTGGTCAGGAACCTGGGGAAATTTACAACCCTCAGCTGTTTGCAGAAGTCTGGGCCTGGGGAACTGTCAGAAGTAAACTTTGCTTGAGGACCAGAACTGAGTCAGATGAAGTTGCTGGGCAAGGGCTTGGGACTTAGTCTTTGACAAGGCTGTGTCTGGGTGGACCAGCAGCCTGGCATGGTGAGTCTAGCCTGTGGCTTGAGGACTCAGCTTTGTCACTGACTGGGAAGGGACCTGAGTGGAGGGAGCTGGAGAGGCTGGACAGGAATCTTAGAAGCTACTCAAAGCTCACCATAGGATGCAAAGCAGTAATTCCCACAGAGGTGCACAATTTGAAACCACTGATCAGTAGACTCAGGAGTGGGGAAAGCAAGGGCTTTTGCCAAAGAAAGGAGATGGGGAGGGAGCCACTTCCATCTGCCCAGACCTTCACCTTCCCCTGAGCATCCTATTACTTCTACCTTCCCAGTGAGCCTGCTCAGCGCCTGGATTGTTGCCCGGCTCAGGATGAGAAATTTCAAGAGGCTCCAGAGCCAGGACCGCCAGAGCATCATGTCAGAGAAGCTTGTAGGGGGTGTGGAAGGTAGGCCTGGGCTGGCCAGGATGGTGGAGGGGAGGACATGGCTCAGAGCTACAGCCTGCACCTCTATCCCAGGAAAAGGCCTCCCTTTTCTAGGGCTGTAGGCAAGAGCAGGTCAGGTGGGGAAAACCACAGTGGCATTAGGTGAAAGGATCTGTAGTCCTCCAACCACCATAGCTCCTCCCAGTGATCCTAGTGAAGAGAACATAATAGACTCATGGAAGAGTCATAGGACTCTGCCTAGATTTCACAGGGTTACTACGACTCAAATCCCTGAGAACTGCTGCTTTGTGGCATCTCCTACTGGAACTACAGGCAACAGAACAGTAATTAATTAAAGTCCAGAGTCAGACTGGGGTTGGAATCTTGGTTCCACCATTACAGGCTGGTTATTGGACCTTAGGATGATTTTTTAATGTCTCTAAGCCTATTTTTTCTTAAAATAGAAATAATAACACCTACTTTAAAGGTTTGTGATGAAATGAAATAGTTCATGTAAAGTATTATGCCAAGCAAATAGTAAATGCTCAGGAAGTGGTAGTCACTATTCTCCTCATGGGCTAGAGGCACAGTAGTACTGTTAGAGAGGGGATGACCCTCAGTGCCCAGGAAGGGGACAGGAAGCTGTGGCGGCCTTGCTCTAACTAGCCGTGAGCTGAACTTCTTCCTCCCAATGTGCCTCTTGTGCACCCAGCTGACCCAGCCCCATCTCTCTCTCCCCAGCTGTGGAATGGCAGGGCCGCAAGGAGCCCTGCCGGCCTGTGCTTGTGCACCTACAGCCTGGACAGATTCGCGTAGTAGACGGCAGGCTCACTGTGCTCCGCACAATCCAGCTGCGGCCCCCACAGCAGGTCAACCTCATCCTGTCCAGCAACCGTGGTCGCCGCACCCTGTTGCTCAAGATCCCCAAGGAGTATGACCTGGTATGGCCTAGCTGCCCCCTGGCTGCTCATCCACAGCCATAACCAAGGAGGCAGTCAGGTAAAGGGGAAGAAACATTGGGCCAGGAGGCAGGGCTGCCAGCCTCTAGTCCCAGGCTATAGTACCTGACAGGTAAACTTGAACACGTTTATCCTGCTCTGGGCCTGCTGAATGACAGGATTTACTCTTCTTACTCTTGCAGCCACAGTTGGCCTCCTCCTTTTCTATTGATGCCCTCACAGATCTTAGTTGGGAGTCCTTGGAAGAAGCTGGGCCTACTTCCCTATCCCCTTATTTCAGGATCTAGGATCCAGTGAACTTGTAAATATTTTGGAGGAAAACTAAATTGGAGGATGAACATGGGCTGTGACTCTGCCTGGCTCGTGGTCCCCTCCATCCTCTAGTCTCCCTGCCTTCCCCTCACTTTTTCAGTATGAAATTGAGGGAATAATGACTTTGTACAATTTTTTCTTTTTTTTTTTTTGGTACTGGATATTGAAACCGTGGGCACTCAAACACTGAGCCATATCCCATGCCCTTTTTTTGTATTTTATTTAGAGACAGAGTCTCACTGAGTTGCTTAGGGGCTTGCTAAGTTATTGAGGCTGGCTTTGAATTCGCGATTCTCCTGTCTCAGCCACCCAGAGTGCTGGGATTACAGGCGTGTGCCACCACACCCAGCTGTACAATTGCTTTTGAACACTAACTCTGCACCTGTAAGCAAGCCACTTGACCCCATATTCTCATCTGTAAAAGGAGATATGATATCTCTTTTGCAAGTAGCCCCTCTGACATAATCCATGTAAAACGTCTAGCTTCAAGAGGCCTTAACAAATGGTCATTCTCACCTGCTGTCCCCATAGGTGCTGCAGTTTAACCTAGAGGAAGAGCGGCAGGTGCTGGTAGAAAACCTCCGGGCAGCTCTGAAGGAGAATGGGCTGAACTTCCAGGAGTGGGAGCTGCGGGAGCAGGAGCTGATGAGGGCAGCTGTGACACGGGAGCAGCGGAGCCATCTCCTAGAGACCTTTTTCAGGCACCTTTTCTCCCAGGTGTGTACATGGGATCAGATCTGTTCATGTGAGGGGGTACTTGTGGTAGCATCCTTACCTGCATGAGGTCATGGTGTGGCTCCAGGGGAAGTCAGCCATTCCGAGTTCTCCATTGATAATCAGCTGTTAAAATTTTGGGCAAGTCACCAGACTTTACTGCGAGGAGGTGTCCCTACCACCACTGGAATATTGTCCCCAGCTCTAAGACTCCAGGGAGGCAATTTTCAGGAATGAGGCAGAGGAAGACAGGCAGTGTGGGCCTCTGAGAGTCATGATTCACCCATCCTTGGGGAGCATAGCTGCCAAGGCCCTCTAAGGAGTATTAATGTCTACCTTTCAAACTTCTGAGAAATAATGAGAGGATCTGAGAAAGAAGATAGGAAGAAAAATTCAAAGACTGAAGTCCACATCTAGTACTAATAAAATAAAATAAAAATAAAGTCAGCCTTGGATCAGAGAAGTAGAGTAGAGAAACATGGGAAATATAAGAGAAGTTCAGTGTGATTCCTTCATTGCAGTTTAGCATTCCACTGGGAAGATGAGATATGAATAGAAAGGAAGATAACTGGTAAAGGTGAAGGCTACAAAAGTGATCCAGGAGCCAGTTGTAGTGATGCATACCTATAATCTCAGCTACTCAGGAGGCTGAGGCAGTAGGATCATAAGTTCAAGGTCAGCCCGAGCAATTTAGCAAGACCCTGTCTCAAAAAAAAAAAAAAAAGTGCTGGGGTGTGATTCAGTGGTAGAACACCTCTGGGTTCAATTCCCGTTATTGCCAAAAAAAAAAAAAAAAAAGAGATCCAATAAATACATGGTCTAGGAGTTCAGAAAAGATAGCAAGCCTTCAGGCTGGTGTAAGGTCATGATGGAAGTGAGATTTGGCAAGAACTCAAAGATGGCAAAGTTTTGGCTCAGAAGAAAGGGGCCAGAGGTATGTGCAAAGGTGCTCCACAGAAGGGCAAAAAATTAATGTTTGAGAAAAAACAAACATTTTCGGGGAGAGGATTCATGTGGGAAGTTACCATTTAATGGACATCCACCATGGCAGATTTAACTCTCGAACAAGTTAAACATTGAGTATGTAGAAGAACTGAGGGACCCTCAGCTAGAGGGCTCCTTGCCAGGGCCAAGGTGGGACCTAGGCACCTCCACTTAGTCCAGGATCCACCAGGGCTATGGGAACCCCCTGTACTGGGAGGTGGGAGGGGTGCTATCTCCCCGTGGGTAGCTGACAATCCCTGATAGCTGCACAGCACTTTCAGCTTTCAAAATACTTTCCGTACAGCCTCTCTTGTTGATTCTTATAATAACCCTGTGAGATAAGTAGGGCAGGTGAGGAAATGAATCTCAGACAACTGAAGAGACTTGCCTGGGGTCATGCAGCAAGCAAGTGGCAGAGTTAGAACATGAACCCAGGTCTCTTGCCTCCAGCTCTGGGCTCCTTCCACTAAAGTATCTTGTTTGAAGCTGCAATGTTTGCCTCACAGAACCACAACCAGGTTTACTCTCAGCAGCTCACTTGATAGGCAAGAAAGACAGGTACTGTGGCCTGTGGCATACCTGCTTCCCTTACTGTCTGTTTTCCTGCTGGGGTAATCCATGGGTAGGCTGGAGATGGTATGTAATGAGAATTTCCCTTTCCCAAACCCAAGTAAACCCTTGTCCTAGTTAACAACTCTTTTAGATGTAAGTAAGAGAAACCCAAATGAAAGGAAAAGTTGTCCCTGAAGATCCAGGTTGTCTTGGGAATTCTACAGGGAGGACTTCAACCTGGCCTGGAAAGGCCTGGGAAAAGGAAAGCTGTCAAAAACAAGGTCACTCTTCTCTCAGGCTGCCTCAGTTTGCTTTGTGTCTCTGCTTTACTTTGTCTCAGAGCACTTGGAGAAGGGTAATCCACATCTTCTGAACTTGCTTGTGCTCAGGTCAATGCATCCTGGGACCTCTTAGTTCCAATGCCAAATGGCCAGCTTGGGTCAGGTGTGTACTCACAGAAGGCAGAAGTCCAGGACTCTATAGTACAAACATAGCCCCAGGGACCTCCCTCAGGGCCGCTTATGGAGGCATGCTGGATAAATGCCTTTAGGTCAAGAAAACCTTGTCTCTTTCTCTCTCTCCCTCTGCTGCTGTCCAAATGCAGGTTCTGGACATTGACCAGGCAGATGCAGGAACCTTGCCCCTGGACTCATCCCAGAAGGTGCGGGAGGCTCTGACCTGTGAACTGAGCAGGGCTGAGTTTGCTGAGTCCCTGGGCCTCAAGCCCCAAGACATGTTTGTGGAGTCCATGTTCTCTTTGGCTGACAAAGATGGCAATGGCTACCTGTCCTTCCGGGAGTTCCTGGACATCCTGGTGGTCTTCATGAAAGGTGAGGGAGGAAGAAATGATTGTTCAGATAGGAGAAACTAGACAGAGACTGGAGTATAGCTGACCTGTTCCAGGTGGGGAGCACTGGTGCCAGGTCTCCCATCAAGGTACACTCCTAGGAATGCCCAGATGCCAGTTAGGAAGCAGAATGACCCTTACTGTGTCCAGTAGTTGGTCATCACACTGCTGTGTGGCCCCTCTGCCTGGCCTGGGGGTTTAGGCAGATGAGCCACAGCCTCCTCACAAAATCCTTCTCGCAGGCTCCCCTGAGGAGAAGTCGCGCCTTATGTTCCGCATGTATGACTTTGATGGGAATGGCCTCATTTCTAAGGAGGAGTTCATCAGGATGCTGAGGTTGGTCCTCTGGGACAGTCAGAAGAGTAAGCCGGGGCAGGACCGCCAGGGGAAGGAGGGAGCATGAAAGGGTGAGCAAAAGGGTAAAGGGTACGTAGGGACCTCCTGCTTACTCCTGAAACCAGAGCGTGTTATAACTATTAGGGCATTTGGGGTTCAGCCAGTTGGGACCCTGCCATATAGGAGTTGAAGGCCTGGTGGGATAGTCAGCAGGCCCCTGTGTTTGGGCCTGATGGTGTCCTTCCCCCAACTCCAGGTCCTTCATTGAGATCTCCAACAACTGCCTGTCCAAGGCCCAGCTGGCTGAGGTGGTAGAGTCCATGTTCCGGGAGTCAGGCTTCCAGGACAAGGAGGAGCTGACGTGGGAAGACTTCCACTTCATGCTGCGGGACCATGACAACGAGCTCCGCTTCACACAGCTCTGCGTCAAAGGTGGGGCTGCCTGGAAGGCGGGACCGACTTATCTCTTGGGTACAATGTCCACATACTTTTAGAAGTCCACAAAACTGTTTTAATTTCTTTTAAAATTAGAAGAAAAGGTGAATATAATAATGAATGTATTATAATATGTCTAGCCTGGATTATAGTTTTTAACACCAACACAATTATAAAATTTAATTTTTTTGTTTTTGTGTGGAAAGTAGCCTAAGATGGTGGAAATACACAGGAACCATAGAAGTCACAATGCAGCCTTGCTGGTGGGGTGGGTAGGGCCAGGATGGGTGGGAAATGGCTAGACCTCTGCTTCCCCTAGCTCCCTGCCAAAGCCCCCTGTGCCTGGTGCCCAGGGCAGGGAAGAGATAGCGTCTCCTTTTTATAGCCCTACCTGGGCCAGTACATGTTCCCCTCAACTAAGGTGTGTGGTTGTGGGGGTAGGGTGGTGTTTCTTAGTTTTTTTGCCATTGTGTCCTCAGGTTAAGTGCTCAGTAAATGTTTGCTGAGTGCCTCAAGACCCAATTCTATTGTCCTTCCACCTAATTCCTTCCCCACCACTGTCTGACTCAAGTGGGCAGAGGCTAGAGTCTGAGTAAGGAAGGGGCGGGTAGCAGGCAAGGGCTCTGTCTGTGGCCAGCTCTGAGCTGTCACAGTGTCTTCTCATCTTGAGAGTCTCACTGGGGCACATTCAGACCAAACCCAGGCCCTCCTGGAATTATGAGAAGAGGAGGACAGGGCAGCTTTCATGGGGGCCAGGAGCAAGTTAGACAGGATATAGATGAACCTCTGGGTAGGGCTTCCCCTGGACTTATGGTAAGGGGAGTTGATAAAGAGGGGACCCAACACTCCTGATTCTTGATTTTTCCACCATTCCTAGGCAGGCAGGGCAGTGGGTACCTGGGCCTGAGGGCTGAGACAAGGGAGGTGCCTGAAACTGAACCAAGCCACAGAGTCCCAGGGACACTCAGCCCTGGTAGGACTAGGCTTAGGGACTGATGAGGTTTAAGTAGAAGGATAGCATTGTGTATTGTATTCTTTTTTGCTTTTAATCATTGTTATGCTTTATTATTTCCTCCATGTTTTATTTTATTTTACTTATTTTGGGGGAGTACCAGGTATTAAACTCAGGGGCACTCAATCACTGAGCCACATTTCCAGCCCTAGTTTGTATTTTCCTCCACATTTCAATTTAAAAGATTTTAAACTGCAGAGAGGAACAAGAATAGTACGGACAGCTCTTCACCTTTCACCTAGATTTGCCACTGCTTAGTGTTTGCCACATCAACTGTTGGCTGAACCATTTGAGAGTATAGACAGTTATACTTTGTTTTCAACACTCAGATTTCATTTAAATCAGCTTTCTCACTTTTGGCCTCAGCTACAGATGAGAGTCATCTTCAGGGTTGGTTCAGCCCTTGAAAGTAACCTGGAGATTCCAGGACTCCCCTAAGAACCTGGATCTGCAGCTCAGTCTTGCTCCACCCTTAGTGTTCAACCCAGACAGAAACAAGGGGGTGGACCCTGGGAGGGGTTTCCCTCCAATATTTTATTATGAACATCTTCAAAGAGAAAAGTAGAAAGAATTTTAGAGTAAGTTCCCATATACCTATCACCTAGATTCTACATTTAACTCTTGGAAGATTTTAAGCAGAAGGTCCCTAAGCAGAGTTTTTGTGGCAGAATGGTCTTACCAGGCAGGTTACATACAGTTCCTGAACTCTACCGCCATATCTGATATCAGTCCTAGGAGTGGGACTGCAAGTGACCTGCCCTCAGGGAAGCCTGCTTGGCCAACTTAGGTTCAGGCCTTTCTTCTTTCTGCCCACCTATGGTTGGGTTCAGCTCCCATTGTGGACAAGAACTGAATCTATTGGAGGCAGGGCCTCCACTGGACAGGTACCCTCTACAGTGTCTGAACATGGGAAGATGGGGTTGCTATGCATTGATCCAGGCCCTCTTGGGCTCTAGGCTCTAAGCAGCTCACTGGCCTGCCTCTCCATTGTAGGGGTGGAGGTGCCCGAAGTTATCAAGGACCTCTGCCGGCGAGCCTCCTACATCAGCCAGGACAAGATCTGGTGAGCCTTCATCTGGGAATGTTGAAGGGAAGTGTTGGGGGGTTGCCATTCCTCTCTCCAGAATGGCTGGGATTGGAGTCACCACTATCTCATGTAGCACCTTCATACAAACTAGAAAAAGGCACCCCTTACTCTAGGTGGACACAGTCCTGCTCCAGGGCAAGCAGAGAGCCTCCTGACTTCAGCACTCCCTTACTGTCTGGGCCAGACACCCTTGTGCCGGGTATAGGTATATGCAGAGTTCTCAGCTGGGACCCCCAGGATCTGACTCATTCTCTCTCTGGGTTTCCAAGGGTATCTTGTTGCCTCCTTACTGAGCACTCTGATCCTTCCTGGACAAAGTGGGTTTGGAGGCAGGTCAAGGGCTTCAGAGAATCAAGTGGTTATAGTGGCCAAGGGCCTATTACTTGCCATTCCTTCCTAGTCCCTCTCCCAGAGTGGGTGCTCGCTGTTCCCGCAACAACATGGAGACTGAGTTGACACCACAGAGATTGCAGTGCCCCATGGACACAGACCCTCCCCAGGAGATTCGTCGGAGATTTGGCAAGAAGTATGCCTGCTCTTCCTCTTAAGACAGTCCATCTGTCCCCTCAACATGTTACATACATACAACAACATCTATTACTTGGTACCAAGTACTGTGCTCAATGCCCTGGGTACAAGCAATTAAATAGTCCCTGTCCAAGAGTGTCACAGTCTGATGAGATAATCTGGTCCACTGATAATTTCAATGTCCTGCTGAATGGTATAATGGTGGTAAGAGCAAGGGGCGGCAGAGGTCAAGGAAGGTCTCACTTCTGCCTGAGAGGTCAGAGAAGCTTTCATGGAGGAAGTTTCCTTGAACCTCCAGTAAAGGCTGATTGTGGGGGACCTATGGGAGTTGGACCTACAGACTGGGGAAGGAGCTGAGTGTGAGGAGACACTGGGGAAGATGAATGATTTGGCCCTCCACTGACGCACACAGCACGCTAGAACACCTAGGGTCTGATGTCTGCTTCTGTGTGTCACTAGATACCCCTTCCTCAGAAGTGGGAGCCAAGCTGCCCCTCGCTGCTTGGTGGCTCCCCTCGGGAAGGGGCGGGGGACTCCACTAGCATTCAGTCGGATGGGGGCAGAGGACTAAGTTTCCCTGTCTTCCAGGGTAACATCGTTTCAGCCCTTGTTGTTCACCGAGGCTCACCGAGAGAAATTTCAACGCAGCCGTCGCCACCAGACAGTGCAGCAGTTCAAGCGCTTCATCGAGAACTACCGACGACACATAGGCTGCGTGGTGGTGTTCTATGCCATCGCCTGGGCACTTTTCCTGGAGAGGGCCTACTGTGAGTGATGGATAGCTGGGGAAACAGGGCTGGTGATAAATGATCGCCTGAAGGTGAAGTCTGTTGTGAGTGATGACAGCCCCTGGGGCGGGGCCTGTGATGAGTGACAGCCTTGTGGTGGGGCCTGTGTGGGCCAAGGCAACCAGTTGGGTGGGGCCTACTGGAATGAAGATTGCTGGGCTGCGGGTGGAGAGTGGCAGCCGGCCAAGGCCTGTGGTTGATAACCTTCCTAACCAGCTCTCTGTCGTCTGAACTCTTCCCCATCCGCAGACTACGCCTTTGCAGCACACCACATGGGTATCACGGACACCACCCGTGTGGGCATCATCCTGTCGAGGGGCACGGCAGCCAGCATCTCCTTCATGTACTCCTACATCCTGCTTACCATGTGCCGCAACCTCATCACCTTCCTGCGGGAGACCTTTCTCAACTGCTATGTGCCCTTCGACGCCGCGGTGGACTTCCATCGCCTCATTGCCTCCACAGCCATTGTCCTCACAGGCAGGGCCAGGCTATTCAGGGGATTCTCTATGTGCCCTCCCGCCTCACTGCTGGCTTCCCCTCCTCTTTAAGACCCCTCCTTTCTACCATCACTTAACTAATATAAATCTTGGATATCCTCCATAAGGATGGAGTTGATCCTGGCTATGGTGTGAAGTATTCCCAGGAACCCTGCACTGCCCTGAGTGCCTCTTCCCAAGCAATTGAAGGCACCTCACCAGCTTCCAGCTGACAAATTACTGACACTCCGGAATAAGTGTATCTAACATATCTCTCCCAGTTTTTATGTTTGAAAACTTAATTCTGTGAGAGAAACCAAAAGAATGAATTTCTAATGGTGTAATTTTGGCTTCATGTGGCTGTGGTCTTGGGGAGGACCACTAGGGTGATTGCAGGTTAGACAACCAGACCCCTAAGGGCTTTCGGCCCCGACTGTGGCGGGGTTTTCCATCTTGGGCTGAATGTGTAAGTATCCCCACTGGCTCACCACCCTTGTTTGGTCTATTTTAGTCATACACAGCGCAGGCCACGTGGTGAATGTGTACCTGTTCTCCATCAGCCCACTCAGTGTCCTCTCATGCCTCTTTCCTGGCCTCTTCCATGATGATGGGTGAGTGAGCATGTATGTAGGGGGTGTATGTGTGTGTGGGGGGAGTCTTTGCAGGTGAAAAGAAACAAATCCTCTTGGCCCAAAGGAGAGTGTTGTCTTCCAGATTCCAGGGCAGACAATGACCAGCCTGAGCCCTCAATCCCAGCAGAAGGGTAGACTGGTGGCTGGGTTGGGAGCCTTCTCTAGAGGGAAGACCCAGAGCACTCTTCTCAGGGTTCTTTCTTGCTGTCCCTTCCACACAGGTCTGAGTTTCCTCAGAAGTATTATTGGTGGTTCTTCCAGACTGTACCAGGTGAGAGCCCTCCCTGCTCTGTGAATTTCTGACCTGGGCTCTGAGCTCCAGGCTGTGGGTTCTATCTGCTACAGGGCAGCCCAGACTCCCTCAGCTCTCAAGGTGAGCCAGGCTCTGCCCTCTAGCCTTGAGGACCCTCCTGGGTAGTAGGACTTAGTTGACTCTGCACTCCAATCCTTCCCTACATGGAACTAGTTCCTCCCGTAGTAAGGGCCAACTAGCCCCTACTGTGGACTAGTTCTCAGTGGAATGGGAATGGATCCCTCCCTCCAACACACACACCTCAGCAGCTTTGATGAATGCTGTGCCCCAGATACATGGAGGAGGGATCAGGCTCTTTGTTAAGCCAGACAGAAGCCCACCCCTCCTTGTAAAATGTCTTCACAAGAACTGTTTAGGGGCATATTCCTAACTCCCTTAATCACCCACTTTAGAGCTATTAGCTGTGAATCTATGCAAACTCTTCTTGAACCTATTTGTATTTTCAACTGATTCCCTCCTTGGAGTAACACATTTTCTATACTGGCTCTACTCTGTGAAACACAGCATGGATTTTTTTTTTTTTTTTTTTTTTTAAATCCTAAAATGCTCTGCTTTGAACTTCAGAAGGTGCTGGCTAATTCCTGCAAACTGGGATTTGGTGGATAAGGCCGTGTTTATGCTCTCTTCTCCAATCAGGACTTTACAGGCTTTGGTTAGATCCCTTCTTAACCTTTGCTTTTCCATTCCACAGGACTCTAATCTTCCTAATTTCAGCCTCTCTCTCGCTTGATCACCTGAGGGACCATTCTCCGTTTTCCCACCCCTACTCTGGCTCCCACACTATCCTCCTATGTACTGCTGGCCTGGCCTGGGATTCTCCATGAAAGAAGAGGCTTCCTACCAACTTGGGGCTAAACTCAGGGGCTCTGGTGATGAGCAGGGACACTGTGGTCCCGTAAACACACCAGTGGTGCCAGTGTTCATGCTGTGTGCTCTAGCAGCCACAAGGACTGGTGCAGGGATAAGGAGCAACCCTTGACTTCAAGAGGGCAGGGAGTGAAATTTCCAGTGTCTGTCCCAGAGAGCCCAAAGTAGCCTGTGCATCTGTTCATTTAGCACACATTTATACAAGGCCTATGGGGTGGCTGGCCCTGCAGTAGGCACTAGATTCAGTGATGAATTAGCCTAACCAGACCCTTTTCTTGTGGATCTGAGACTTAGCTAAATGATAAATATAAAAAAGAAAATTATGACACAGGTGGAAAATGGCAATGGTGACAAGGGTTTTGGAGGATAAGTCAGGTTGAAATGAAAGATTCTGTGATCATGGTATGGAGGGAAAAGAACAGAGGAGGATGCTGAAGCTTTCCCACCCCCACATTTGGTAATGAATAGAGAGGGGACCTTGATCCTGGACACCTCAGAACATCGCCTCTGCAAGGCACTGCTCCTCTGTCCTTCACACTGCTATTCACTTTGCAGGCCTCACGGGGGTCATGCTGCTCCTGGTCCTGGCCATTATGTATGTCTTCGCCTCCCACCACTTCCGCCGCTGCAGCTTCCGGGGCTTCTGGCTGACCCACCACCTCTACGTCCTATTCTACATCCTGGTGAGAGCTTTTGGCTGTGAGCCAGGCCAGCAGGGTACCGGCAGGATGTTCCCAGGAAGGCGATGAGGGCTGGGACATTAGTTCTCCACCCCTTAGTTATTTCCAGTATCCTCTTCACTTCTCTACACACCTCTTTGAAGATGGAGATTACAGCATGGTGCTCCCCAGTAGGCTGACCCCATTGGCAGCCTTGGAAGATGTTCCTGGCATGGATTTTGCAGTAGCAGCCCTGCCGGGCTGATCTACATTAGACACCCTCACATCACTTCTGCCCAGACAGTCTTTCCTGCCTTTGGGTGGCTGGTTTTGGCTCCTGAGTGGACTGTCCACACTTTAGAGAGCTTCACCATTTCAGTGAAACTTAAATGAGTTCTGCCACTTTTGTTTTGACCCTGTTTGGGGGCATATTAGCCATACCATCCAGATAACTGCCACCCATAAATCTTCCTCAAAACACCTTCAGTTGAACTGATAAGAACAGACCAGCTGATAAGACAGATTCTTAAAACACTACCTATCCTCTCTCCTTAACCTGAACTTCCTTCCCATTCCCTCCCTACTCCTGTCCCCTTCACCTCCCCCTGAGCTTGTCACTGACTGCTTCACCTGGTTGGTTCCTGGGCTGACTCTGACCTGGGTCCCTTGTTATGGCTGTGCTTACCTGCCTTCCTCAGGGACACAGGTAGTTCCCCAAGGGGCACCCTTAGGTCCTCACTGAGAAGTTAAACCAAGTCCCAAGGCTCCAGCTGTCACCATCAGTTGATGATTTGGCTATGACTATGGCAACCCTCTTTATCTCTAGGCAGAATGGCACACAGTGCCATTTCCTTTGTTTTGAGATAAAGAGAGTGCACCACTGGGTCAGGCTAGCTCCTGTTGTCTGACCTGCCTCCTCCCAGGTGCAGTTCTGTTCTCATTGGTAGCTAGGAGGAGGGTCTGTTTCCATCTTGCCTGTGGCTCAGCATTTAATGGTTCAGAGGTAACTACCCAACCTTGGCTTAGGGTATTTCTTAGAACTGATGATGTTTGTTTCCAAAAAAATCTCCCCCTTCTTTGGAAGCTGTAGCTCATTTATTCATCTATCTCATTTTCCCAGTGATGAGTGGAGCCTCAGCATCCTGGACTACTGCTTCTTAGGGGTGGAGATAATGTTCTTGTTCCTGGTGATACAGCAGCTTCTTTGAACTAGTGGGGAGACTCAGAAGAGTGACTAGCTGGGCTCCCTAAGACCAAGACCCCTTTCTGATTTATTCCTGGGTTGTGAGCATCACTGGGGTTCAGAACCACCCTTCCTGCCAGCAGGAAAGGCAGGGGCTCAGAAAGGCACAGACCCAGTCCTAGTCAAACAGCTTTTTTTTTTTTTTTGGTACCAGGGATTGAACTCAAGGGGCACTCAACCACTGAGCCACATCCCCAGCCCTATTTTGGTTTTTTTGTTGTTTTGTTTTTTAGAGATAGGGTCTCACTGAGTTGCTTAGCACCTCCCCATTGCTGAGGCTGGCTTTGAATTCGTGATCCTCCTGCTCCAGCCTCCAGAGCTGCTGGGATTACAGGCATGCACCACCGCACCCAACGAGTCAGGCAACTTGAGAGTGTCTCATCTAGGTGGAGTCAGGGGCAAAGCACCCTCTTGCTTCCCACTTACCCTAGGGTTGGCCACTTTACTTTGGGCAGAAAGGGAATTACAAATAAAGGACCCCAGTGTAGAGTAGACCCTGAAGAAGGGTGCCTGGGCTCCTAATCTGGGTTGAAGTGGGTGGGGCTAGCATGTCAGAGTAGAGGTACTCCATCTACCACCAAGGCCCTTTGCCCAGCCAGGAGTCTGCAGCACTTCATGGCTTAAAAGTAAAACCAATACAAAATGGGGTGTATAAACAGGAGGATGAAGTCACCCTACCTTTGTACTGAGCCTGGTTGGATGCTTTGGAGCCTTGGGCCTGGGCGTGTGCTCCAGTGAAAGAGGAACTTGGAGAAAGCAGACAGATTCAAAGAGCTCAGAGAGGGTTGTCAGTCTTGTGTGGGAAGGTTTGAGAATTTGGGAATGCTCAGCTGGGGGAAGGGATTCCTGAGTGAGAGACCAGAGTTCAGTTGAACAGATACCTGTGGGAGGTCCAACAGAGGAGGAAACTCTAGTCCCTACCCTTCAGAATTTAGGATTTGATGCGGAGGTAAGTGTCATATGCTTGAAAGGAGTGAGCACACAACAGAGCATTAATTCCTGAACCAAGTGTTCCCAACAGTTGGGTATGGGAACTCAGGGAGGAGAGTTTCACTTGGGCTGAACTGGTTAGGGAAAACTTGGGGGAGAAGATGGGACTTGGGCCAAGGCTTTAGGAGAGATCATCTAAACAGTGACAAGGCTGAGTGGAAACTCAAGAGCAGCCCAGGTAGAAGGAAGGGCATGAGCACAGGTGTGGGGGTGGGAATGGTGACAAGGTATTCAGAGGTAGAGGAGACAGGCCTGGCTGTGGACGGCTATAGAGCATTAAGTGATAGAAGGACATGCTGGTGATGTGTGGGAGTTGCAGCTGAAGCTGAGGGGCTGTGGCTGAGCTGAGAGGCCATGACACATGCGAAAACACAGAAAGAAAACAGCAGAGGATGAAGAAACCAGGCATGGGTAACACCCATGACTGGGCTGGCAGAAGGAATGGAGCCAGTGGAGGAGCTGAAAAGCAAAGAGGGAGAACCAGTAGAGCATTGTTGCAGAAGTGGTGCAGGGTGAGGGAAGGAGTGGGGAGGGGTAGACAGTAGTCCCACAGGCTGCCAAGAGTGGGAGCAGGTAGGGTCTGAAAGGAGACTTTGGAGTTTGGCCATTTGTGGGGCTGGTGAGCCCTCAGTGAGCAGATCTTAAGGACAAGTGGAGGTGGAGCCACACTGACGCAGCCACATTTATGAGCAAGTGAGTGGGAAGAATGGGGGCACGTGGTGTCTGACCACATTAGAAAAGTTTACTAAGAAAGGACCAGAGCTGCCAGTCATTTCAGGGAAAGTTGGAGACTAGTTAGATGTTCTTAGTGTCCAAAAGTGGGTGGGTAGCCAGGCATGGTGGCCAATGCCTATAATCCTCAGCTACTCAGGAAGCTGAGGCAGGAAGATTGCAAATTCGAGGTCAGCAATGGTAACTTAGTGAAACCCTCAACAACTTAGTGAGACCCTCTGTAAAAAGGACTGAGGATGTCGCTCAGTGATAAAGCTCCCCTGGGTTCAATCCCCAGTGCCAAAAGGGCGGGGCAAAGTCTTTTCCCCAGCAGTTATTGAGTGCCTACCACATGCCAGCCAGAATCTGCTAGAAGCTAAGAGTATGCTGGCAAACAGTCACTACCCCTTCAGTCCAGTGGGGAAAACAACAGTAAACCTGTAAGTGATTAGACAAAAAATGGCTGTGGATGATGACAAATGCTCTCAGGGAGTTGACAGGGAAATATGGTAAGGACCGAGGGAAGACCTGAGAATGTGGAATTTCTGCTGAGACCTGAAAAGACAGATGGAGGTAGTCATGGGCCAGGGGGAAGAGTAGCCCAGGCAACAGCACAGCAGGTGTGAAGGTCCTGAAGCAGAAAGGACTTGCCATGTTTGAGAACTGGGGAGGGGGAACTGAGTGGCAGGCAGATGTAGTATAAGTTCACTGAAGCTTTCTAAGCTGAGAAGGACATGATAAAATGCATTCCAAAAAGTCACACTGGCTGCTTTCAAAAGAGTGGTTTGAAGTGGGGCGAGACCAGTTAGGAGGCTACTGCATGAGTCCAGGTGGGAGCTGATGTGGTTTGGTCTAGGGTGGTGGCAGAGACATGGAAAATTGTCTCATTCCTATGGAATGCTTTGGAGGATAGAATTGAGAGTGGTCAGGTTTTATAAACTAGAAGGAGTTTGATATGGTGAGGTGGGGTTGTGGTGTACCAGTATTGGATGTACCAGGGAGGGGTGTGGGGTCTAAGGCCTGAGCTGGCACCATACCCTGTTGTGGATGTTGCTAGGTCTGAGCTTTGCTCTTTGCTCTCTCCAGCTCATCATCCATGGCAGCTTTGCTCTGATCCAGCTGCCCCGTTTCCACATCTTCTTCCTGGTCCCAGCACTTATCTATGTGGGTGACAAGCTGGTGAGCCTGAGCCGGAAGAAGGTGGAGATCAGCGTGGTGAAAGCAGAGCTGCTGCCTTCAGGTACCAGCCTGGAAGCTGTTAGGGGACCAGATTGGTGGCACTGAGGCAGTCGACAGGGCAGGGGTAGATCCTAAAACACAGTCTCCTGGCCTAGCCCAGTGAAGGAGGCAGGGAACAGGGGTGATAGTAGGAACAATCTGGTGAGAAATGCTCTCTGTCAGGGGACCTGAGCCTCTCTCACCACAGAGTGGACGAGCCCAGGCCAGGCTGCTCCTTGCCCTGCTGACCCCTACCTGCTCTTCAGAGTGACCTTGATGAGGGGAGGCCTCCTTGTCATATTCCAGAAGCAGAGCTGAGACAGAGGTTGGGGGACCTCTCTGGAAGCCATATTGTTGCTGGGCTTAGGGCAACAGCCTCCCACCTCCCTCCCCAGGAGTGACTCACCTGCGATTCCAGCGGCCTCAGGGCTTTGAGTACAAGTCAGGGCAGTGGGTGCGGATCGCCTGCCTGGCTCTGGGGACCACTGAGTACCACCCTTTCACATTGACCTCTGCACCCCATGAAGACACACTCAGCCTGCACATCCGGGTGGCCGGGCCCTGGACCACTCGCCTCAGGGAGATCTACTCACCCACAACGGGTGACAGCTGTGCCAGATACCCAAAGGTGCTCAGACCCAGGCCAGATGTGCCATGTGTTTCCATGTCCCTGTAGGTCCTACAGCACTAGACTCCCCACTGTGTTCCTCCTTTTCCCTGACTCTTCCCTTCAATCCATAGACTATCTGCCTTTCCTTGACTACCACTTCTGGCTTTAAAACCTTTTGAACCTACTACCTTCCCTACAGCTATACCTGGATGGACCATTTGGAGAGGGCCACCAGGAGTGGCATAAATTTGAGGTGTCGGTGCTGGTGGGAGGGGGCATTGGGGTCACCCCCTTTGCCTCTATCCTCAAAGACCTAGTCTTCAAGTCTTCAGTCAGCCGCCAAGTGTTCTGTAAGAAGGTGAGTGCCCCTTTCCCACAGCTACGACCTTCTCCATCACTGGGCCCATCTGTGCTTCTCTCTCCTGCCTCTGTTCTTGGTCCCCTTGATCTTGGTACTCAGTGGGCAAGAAGGGCATGTTGGCCTGACACCCTGGGGTTGATGGTAGGTGGAGAGGTGTCAGGATATTCCCAGATCCTGAAGGATAGAATTGGTTTGCTGATGCTTGCAGGTTCTTGCTTGGTTTCCAAGGACTCTTTGTCTCAGTTAAGGGGTGCTCCACATGGGATTTGCTTCTGAGAGTTTCTCTAAGAAGGACTGGAAGGAGTTAAACAAATCCATTCCTTCTTATAAAGGCCAGCCTTTGGAGCATTGTTGGCTGGGAGAGGGAAGGACATGCTTGGGGTAGGGCATAAGTGAAACTGACTCAGCTCTCAAAAGAGGAGGAGGAGTGGCAAGGCAGGGCTGGTGGATGGGATTGGCCCCAGGAACACAGCCGAAGCCCTAAGGCCCCCTTTATACAGGGCCTCTTCACCCCAGCCTGGACCCAGTGGCAGGTTCCTGCTTGTCTCTCTGGGCCTGGCAGGTGAGTCAGGGGTGCCGAAATGCGGAGGGCAGAGGCCCAACCCATATGCTGTTAGCACTCAGAGAGTGACAGCTCTGGTCAGTGCCAGCTCTGCCTCTGCTCCTTAACTCAAACCTCGGCCCAGCTTCTTTCCCTCAGAAGCTGGAGTGGGCTCCCCAACTGGCATTTCTTTGAGCTCATTCCTATTCCTTTCAGGCAGGTGGATCTTTCCTGAGGCAGCTCTATGAAATAACACTCAGCTGGAAGCTCTCCCTCTAGGAAGCCTCTGGTGGGCAACCTCTGGCCCGAGCAGGGCTCACTGGAGGGAGTGGTAGGACAGGCTCAGTCTAAAACTTCTGCTTGTCACCTAACTGACCTTCAGCTCTCAATTGCAGAGAGTCCTTTTTGTCTGGCTCTAGGCTACCTACCTCTTACTTCTACCTCTCCATCCCTTGGGGCAACTCCATCTCTGACCTTCAGATCCCAGGCTGTCTGGGAAGAGGCATAAGCTGACTGAGGCTGGAAGAGTTCTCTCTGTGAGGAGACCCTTGGGATGTAGGGAGCCTGAGCTGAGCTGGTCCTGAGCTCTGGCTTGTGCCCCCAGATCTACTTCATCTGGGTGACACGGACCCAGCGGCAGTTCGAGTGGCTGGCTGACATCATCAGGGAGGTCGAGGAGAATGACTGCCAGGACCTAGTGTCTGTGCACATCTACATCACCCAGCTGGCTGAGAAGTTTGACCTCAGGACCACCATGTTGGTAAGGTCAGGGCCAGCCAGGCAGGCCAGGTGAGCCACCATTGGGCTGGGAGTTGACCCTGGTGTTCCTGGCTGTGACCTTCCTCCATTCCTCCCTCCCCAGTACATCTGTGAGCGACACTTCCAGAAGGTGCTGAACCGGAGTCTATTCACAGGCCTGCGCTCTGTCACCCACTTTGGCCGCCCCCCCTTTGAGCCCTTCTTCAACTCCCTGCAGGAGGTCCACCCACAGGTTGGTCCACCTCATATCCAAGTTTTATTCACCTTCATTGTCTGGGGTCTGAGAAAAGCTCCCAAAGCCCTACTCTATCAGGAAGAGAGTTGGCTATTGATGAGAATCTGTCCCCTGCAATGGGGTAACGGAATGGAAAAGGACAGGTGTGGGGGTCACCCTGAGGTGCTAAGGGAAGATCCTGGCAACAGGGACTTACCAACTCTGAAGCCATGATTCATTGAACTAAAGGAAGAGCTCAATAATTAAGCTGGTCCTTGGCATAACCTTAGGGATACTCCCTCTATTAATATTGAGCCAGCACTCATCCTGGGCACAGCTAATCTCCATGAACACTGGGCTAGCCACTGCTCTCATAAATACTGGGCTAGCCCTCAATAAGACACTGAGCTAACCCTCAAGCTGAACATTGATTAACCCAGCTCTTCTCAGAAACACTGATCTGGCCCTCACTCAAATCAAGCTGGATTTATAAACACTTCACCAGACATGGTACAAAGGAATACTGGCTTTTGCTGGTCTTTAACCAAAACAGAAGGAACTAGCCTGCACCATGAACATGAACCTAGCCATCCCTCTAAACACTGATCTGGCCCTTCTTGTGAGCACTGAACTGGCTTTGCCTCTGAACAATGTGCTAGTCTTCACCTCTTTCTCCTGAAATAGGTTCGGAAGATCGGAGTGTTTAGCTGCGGTCCCCCTGGCATGACCAAGAATGTGGAAAAGGCCTGTCAGCTCATCAATAGGCAGGACCGAACTCATTTCTCCCACCATTATGAGAACTTCTAGGACCACTGCCCCTAGGGCTCTGCCCACTGCCCAGCAGAGCAGAGGTTTAGGCTTACACGTCACCTCTTTCCTGCTTCTGGATGCTTCAACCCTCTCCCCATTCTGACCTCCCAACTTGGTCCAGATGGCTCAGTCATCATCACGTGTGTGCTGTTTCCCTAGGCACAGGAAGAGTCTCAGCCTGGAGAATCGGGGACGTTATCTAGGAATTAGAGGTTGGGAAGCAGGGGAGCTATTGGTTTGGGGCAAAGTAAAGCCTCTTCTTCCAGGCTAAGGAGACAAAAGAAAAGAAAACCACCACTCAGAAGACAAGCTTATAAGGAGAGAGAGAGAGAGAGAGAGAGAGAGAGAGAGAGTGTGTGTGTGTGTAGGGGACTATGAGCCCAAGGATGAAGTGAGGACACAGATGCTGGCATCTTAGAACCCTCCTCACTCCTGACCTCTCACTCTTCTGGGCTCCCCAATTTCAAAAGGGCTGGCAAATGCCTTGAAGGGGATAGAGGCTGGGCTTGTAGCAAGAAATTTACAGAATCCTTCCCTCAGCATCCTAGTCTAACAGCACAACTGATCTTCTCTCCCAAGTTTTTAAATATGTAGTGTAGTCAGACCCAGGCCTGATACCTACCTATGCATTGCTCTTCAGCCCACTTCTCGCAGATTCAGTAGTCTCTTTTACAAATAAATCACTTTTCCAAACCTTTAGGGTTTCTTTATTCTGCCCCAGAATAGGGTGAGGCACAGGCAGAGGAAAAAAATCACCCAGCTGACTCACCAGGCCGGTCCAGACATCTCTCTGAGATTGTCAGTATCCACTAAATGAAGGAACCACTTAAGTCCAACCCCTATCTCAGCCCAAGGGTACCCTTCCTGATGCAGGGATCACAAGGTAGTTTCTGAAGCCTGATCAGGAGCAGAGAAAGGTTGTGGGATTTCTGGAGGAAGTGGGCTTGGCAGAGAGGGAAGGGGGATGCGACACAGTTGGGCCCTATAGGAAGCCAGAGGTGGCCTGGCTTACTCTAGAATCTCATCTTTCCCCACCCTTCCTTGACCAATGGGAGAGCTGGGCACTTGTGCCTAGTTGGATCTTCCAGGCAGCCAGAAGACAGCTGGGAAACCGATGAACCCATCACTTAAACTCTTCAGGACTCTGTTCTCATGCAAAATGACTGATGCTCTCCAGTCTACCTCAATGTCTTGAGGTAGGGCAGCCTTCTATGAGGGAATTTCTGAAACCATGTCCAATTTCAAGTGATTCTTTTTGTCTCCACGGACTTCCTACGTTTGTTCAGATCAAAAAGATTAGAAGTCGGGCATGGTGGCACAAGCCTGTAATCCCAGCACTTAGGGAGGCTGAGACAGGACAATCACGAGTTCAAAGCCAGCCTCCGCAGGGGTGAGGCGCTAAGCAACTCAGTGAGACCCTGTCTCTAAATAAAACAAAACAGGGCTGGGGATGTGGCTCAGTGGTCGTGCCCCTGAGTTCAATCTCCAGTACCAAAAAAAAAAAAAAAGATTAGAAACTCCCAAGTCCTGTGATTCACAGCACACTTGGGAGTTGCACGTTTGGGTTGTAGAAGAGGTCCTCAAATTGCTCTCCCAGGGAGTTGTTTCCTTAGGGTGTTTGTCCAGCTTGGCAGGGGGATTTCTGTTCAGCTGGCCTTTGGAAGCTGCGGGAGGGTCTGGAGCAGCTGTCCAGCAGCTCCCCTCTGCTCCGCGTCCCAGTGGGTATTCCTAGGTTCCGGGCCCACAGGCGTTGGCAGGTTCCAGATGCCAGCGCAGGCAGGGGCGTCGCTAGGGCAACTTGTGGGTGTGGGTGGCCCCACGCCCGGGACGGATGGTTTGAGGCGCATCCACCAGGGGGCGCCCGCGGCCAACCCCGCGATGAAAGCCAAGGCACTGATCTGTCAATCAGGGGCTAAGGGAGGTGCGGCTAGCCCCAGAACACTGGAAAGAACGCGAGGCGGGACCCCAGCAGCGCGCTCCGCCGCCTTCCCGCCTCCGCGGACGCACGTCTTCCGCGTGGCAGGGCCGCCCCGCTCCCTCCTGCCTGGCGCGCTGCCTCTTTGTCTCTGCGCGTCTCCCCTCCTCCCAGACAAATGGCTGTTGGCAGGAAATTGGACGCCCTCTTGGGGAGCCGCGCTGGGCAGTGCGGAGAGGAGGGGCCACCGCATGGCCAGCGGGTCCCGGGAGCCCCAACCCCGATGCGGGTGGCGGGGCTGTTTTGACATCTCGTCAAAGGAAGGAACTTGATGCTTCGAAAGTGCTTTTCACAGCCGGCCTGTGTCGGCTCCAGAGCTGATTTATAAACATTGTATGTGCCCTCTTCCCGTTCCCGCCCCTGTCAACCCGGGGGCGGCGCCGGAGGCGCGGACGCGGCAGTGCCTGGCAGGATCGGGTTTATTTATTGCCTCTGGCCAGGAGCCGGGGCGGCCCGGGGACTGCACAGTTCCCTCTGGCCCTAACCCGTCCCCTCATCCCCCCTCCCCATGCCATCTCCAGATCAGGCGTTTGCCTTCCCCAAGCCCGGCATCAGACTCGGGGCGGAGCCCTCGGGTGGCTTGGGGTGGTGGGAAATGGAGGCGGAGAGAGGGTCAACGTCCCGCGTCCAGTTTCACCCAGCACTGACCCAGTTGGGAATGGGTAGTGAGGGATGTGGCCACCTTTTCCCTAGGGCTAGAAAGGGGCCGGAGCTGCCAATCTTAAATTCCCCAGGAGGCCAGCAGCTCTGGAGCCCCTTTTCTCCAGCGGTTATCCTCTCCAGGGTTTGCTCCAGCTCCAGCCAACCTCTTACTCAAAGGCCCTAGTAGCCTTTCCCCTTTAGAATAAATTAAGGACCCTCCAGTGTCTACTAGATCCCAGGGCAAGGGGAAGAAAGGTCACTGCCTTCAGCCAGGTGACAGGGCTGGGTTCAGGTCCATCACCGTGCCCTGGCCTCACATCTAGAGAGTCCGGATGGCCACGGGGTACAGCAGGGACATGTGTTCGGCCCCCTTAATGGGCAGCTTGCGGCTGGCATAGTGGTGCACGATTTCAGGGACGCTGCTGAAGGGCGGGCTGTTCTGGCCCAGCACATACTTGTGTTCCTTGGTCCGGGAGAGCTTCATGTGCATGAAGCCTTGACTGCTCCTGGGAAGAGGAAGGCACCCCTGTGAGTGGGGACTCTCCTCAGTTCCCCACCCAGTCATCCAGTAACCCTTCCCACTCCTACAGTAAGCCAGCTGAGAGTGGGAGATGAACAGGGATGGTGGTCAGTGTGGAAAGCCGGGCTATGGAGAGTTTCTTGCTAGTGTGGTAAGTAGCATTAGGCACTGGATCGTGGTAACATACCAACACTGTGTATAAACTGAGTATACAGGGTGCAAAGTGGAGTTACCAATACCCCCAGCCTTGGAATCCAAGCACCCCTGCCCTTCAGATTTTGGACTAGAACCAATTTTCTTCCTGAGTTATATGGCAGGACACCTGTGAGGGCTCCTGATGACTCATGTGGAGCTACAGATGCCGTGGCAGGAGGGTGGGTGGATAGATATGATAACCAAATCTTGGTTGGGGCTCTCCCTTGCAAAGACTGGGGGAGGGAGCAAGCTGATCTATAAGTCCCCCCAAAATCTGGAAATACTCATCTGCCTCCTCCTGCGGACATCCCTTCCCTCTCTTGCTATCTGGGCCTTAGGCCAAGCCCTCAACTCATCCATCTAGCCCTTGGGCCTGGAATGACATGAGGCTGCAGCTCCATTCCCTTTCTTGGAGAGGGGCTTCACTGCTTCTTACCTCCCTGCACCACCCTGGAAACCAGCATTAGTGCTGGCCCTGTCCACCAGACAGGGATGCCATTGTGCAAAGCTCTAGCCAGCTCTAAATGTCCAGTTGTGCACTTTGAGTTTCAAAGAGAGGGGATGGCAAAACCATGCCAGCAAAAATGTCTGTCCAAATTACCACAGGCTTGGTCTGCAGGGCCCCAGGTCTGCAATTCACCCACAGGCAATGGAATGTTTGGGGGAGTCCTGAAGCTTGACTTGGCTGCTGCTGCCTACTCAGAGACCACTTGGGCAAAAGGACAGGCTAAGAGGCCAGTGTAGTAAGCAGGACCAGCGAGGGGGTGACCTCCATCCTGAGGCCTCTACTCTTGAGAGGTAAGGACTGAAAAGCATATCACTTGCCTCCTCTGCCTGGGTGCAAAGAAGGCTTTGTCTTGACCCTTTTCACTAGGCCCACAAGTGATAAATCAGGGAGAGTGGGGAGGTTGAACAGAGGAAAGGGATGGAGAAAAATGGGCCCCTAGCTCCATCCCTGCCTCCCCACAGTCTATAGTACTGGGAAAGCATAGGCTGGGGGCCGTAGGGTGTGTGTCAGGGTGTAAAGTCATCTGTGGAACTGAGATAATGCCTGGGGTTGGCAATGACTGCACAGGCCCTGGAGGGAAGGAGCCAAGGTCCTGAGGCTAGTACAGCCCCTGTGAACAGAGGAGAGGGAAGACAGGCAGCAGTCACCCTCCCCTGTGTGCTCCATGCCCTCCCCTGTGTGCTCCATGCCCAGGCCTAGACCTTTGCTCACCTTCTCCCAGTTTGGAAATGAACCTCTCTCCCAGTCACCTTGGGGGCCTTTCCCCAAAACTGTATATTATATTATCTCCTCAAGGGACAGATTTGCCGAGAAGGGCAACAAGTGGCCAGAGATCCCAGCTCCACCTGCATAACCAACTTCACGGGGGTGGGGGTGGGGTGGGGGGGTGACTATGCTTTTCAACCCTCCAGAACAAGTCCCAAGGGTC